>JAKSZT010010581.1:9100985-9372396 GCA_026826555.1 Tolypeutes matacus
ATAGGCATAGGCATAGGCATAGGCATAGGCATAGGCATAGGCATAGGCATAGGCATAGGCATAGGCATAGGTATAGTCATAGAGATAGAGATAATAGAGATTTAATTAATTTATTTAACAAATATTCACTGAATACACACTATGTGCCAGGAACTGTTACTCTTCCTAAGTTCAAGTTTGCTTTAACAAAACTCTAAGGAAAATCTGAAAACATTTTGATCAGAGATTGAAAACAAACAGCCCAAGGGCCATGTTTGGCTCACAAAATGTTTAATTTGGCCCAAACAGAGGCCCCCTCCTCAAATATCTTTAAATCACTGCTGCCCCAGCCATTTCCTAACATTTTCCATCCAGGCCACTCTGTTTGTCTGTGCACTCCGCCTGCCCCCTTAGGCATTTGTATCAAATGCCCTGGATCAAGAACACAGTTGCATGGACAGACTGACCATAACTAGCTTCCCTAAGTTATGTCAGTAGCAGAGGCAAGACAGAAATTCACACCAACTGACTCCAAGCCTGCAGATAAAATTAGGAGGCAGGACATCATCATCTCCCTAACAATTCTGTTTTCAACTCAGACATACCAATCTGATAGGAGCCTGTCCAGTCTCTCTTCCTGGGAAGGCCACAGCTTCCTGGATAATTCTTTAGGAACCATCTGCCAATGGAAACATGGGGTTTGCAAACATGGATTTCAAAAAATTAGAAGAATGAGCAGAAGAGACTATTAAATGATGAGGATGATGATAGTAGTAGGGTGATAAGTATTGCTGTTATTACTCTTATGACTATGAAATGAGCCAGGGATGTTTCCTAACTCTGAATTAGTGTGTCAGTTAAATAGCTAACAATCTCTTTACATTCTCACTGCCAGAGTCTCTGCTAGAGCCACATCTAGGGGTCCACAGCCTGGTGTAATGTTTTTTGTTGTTCTAAATGTTTGCATTTACAGGAGCTTACAGCAGGGCTTCTCAAACTTTAGTGTGGAAAAAAAAAAACCCACTTGGGGAGCTTATTTTAAGTGCAGATTCCTGGACCGAACCCTAGAAGAGTCTGACTCAGTGTGTCTAAGCAGAGCTAGAGGGTCTGAACTCGTGATAAAACCCTAGGTCATTCCAAGGCAAGTGTTCCCAGTCCATATTTTGAGAAATACTACATTGTAGGTTATGCAGTATGTTTCCCCAAAGGTACAATGTGTTAAAATTGAGAGTTGCCTACAGTTTCATTAAGTTGTGCAAACCTTGACTAAAATAAGAGAAGGTAAAAACCACCCAGATGTTCTTGTCTCACTATCTGAAAGCATGCACACCCAGGTGTCCTGTGCAGTGCCTCTCCCAAGAGGCAATGGTTACTCACTGGTGGAAAGGGAGTGGCAGGGCCTCCACGGCTGCTACGGGCACCAGGCCCCGCTGACCAGTCACCAAGGACACCCCTTCCCACTCGATCCCTCCTTCATTGACCTTCACAGAGATTAACTCGTTCTTGCAAAATGTCAAACACTCCCCTTCCTTCTCAACTGGCTGAGCCACAGAGCACAAGGCTCTGCAGAAGAAGTGGCCTGTAAATAAAGAGAAAAGCCATTTCAACAGAGGAACAGGAAATGAAAAGCGATTATCACACATGTAACATTCCTATCCAGAACCCACATATTTTTCTTCCTGGGGATAAAGTGCAGGCACTACAGGAGGTCCTTGTGATCCCAGCAAAACTGGTATCAAGAAAAATTCACTTAGAAGGAATTCACTTAAAAGAAGCACAAAAATTTGTGTAATGCATGAAAGTAAGGTTTGATTGGGACTTAGTCTTGAAGAAAAATTAAGCAAAAACTGATGAAAATATGTTTATATTTAAGAAAATTTAAGTTATAATTGCAACCTCACACTTAATCTTAGAACCAACAACATGTAAATAATGTTAATTTGGGCGAATATAATTTCTCCAACTAAATTTTATAATAGTACGATATGAAATTCTTTCCTTCTTATATGATTTGTGCAATGCAATCATAAACAGAATCATTTTTGCAGAAAGAATCTAGGGCTTTAAGCAAATCTGCATCTCTCAATGTGTCTATTGTGTCACCAGGTTTGTCCACTTCATTTGTTAACTGGTCAGTTGTAAACTTGATCAGATCCTCACTTGAATACAGGATGTTTCAAGCAGTTCCCCAACAGTTCTTTGCTTGATTTCATGAAATCTTTCAAGTTTAGCAAGATTTGGAATTTTATTTTACCATCAATTTATAGCATGTGTTTAGAAAAGTGATTCCCAATCTTGGAAGCACTTTAGAATTACCTGGGCAACTTTTTAAAAATACCGATGCCTGGGTCCCACCTCCAGAGGTTAAATAGGCCTAGGTGGAGTCATGGCATGGGCATCTTTTAAAAATTTTTTTAAAAAGCAAGTGGTTCTAATATCAGATGATCAGAAACAAGAAAAAGAAAGAATAATAATAATAATAAATCAGATGATCAGTGAGATTGACCAACACAGCTGTTCAATGTAATATTAGTGGTAAACTGAGAAGGATGTTTGGAATAATATTAAAACAGGTCAATTTATTTGTGAATATTTTCATGTTTGAATGATTTTAGATAACCTATTTATTTTATGGACTCTGATAATAAATATCCAGACAAGAGCTGCACTCCCACCCCCACTTCATGCTCACCTTCCTGTACCAGGAGTCCCAGGTATATTGTTTCCAGGTGCTTATCATCTACCAAGACATGAATCTCCGTATCCTCCACCAATCTACAATTGAGCCAGTACTTGTGGTCAAAGAGGAGATGCTCCAGACAGGTGGATACATAGCCTAAGGAGTCAGTCCAACAAGATTACAGGGGAAAAAATGATTGCTAGCCTCCGCTGAGCACAGAAGAGGGTGAGCAAGTGCCTTCCTGAGGTTCCCTCCCAGGCTTGGGTCCCCAACATGACCCGATTGAATGGAATAGAAAAAACATGAAGGGAGGAGAGACTAGAACATTTCTAGAATGAATGGATTTTGTTTAACCTCTGTTGGGAAATACAAGTCATTTTTAAATGATATTTTCCATTTTTAACCTATTATGGATCTCCATAAATGCAAAATGAGTTGGCCAAAGCCAATTTTCCTTTTTCTAATACATGAATGGGCAAGATTTCCAAGTTTACTAGTTGATTTTGAAGGCTCCTGGCCCCCCTTAAGATTCTGCTACACTGAGGTTCAAATTTCAGTGTCCCTGATGATTCAGTGGCTGGGAAGTTTCTCCTTGGCCCACAAAAGAATCAAGATTTACTTCAACGCCCTGCTCAGTCCCTCCCCTTCACCCAGTACTCACTAAGCTCTCCCTTGTTGGAAGCAGACTGAAAACTGTAAAATTTCAAGTTCTAATAATGTATTTATTGTATTTTAAGCACACCTAAAAACATGAATTATTTGTACTGAAATTTTGCTTCTTTCTCAACTTCCTCTCTTAATATACAAAAATCTGTCTCTTTCCAGTATGACTATCGTTCTGATTTAGGCCTTATGTACCTTCTATAATTGCACTTCTCAAACTTAAATGAGCACTCAAATCACCTGGGGATCTAATGCAAAAACAGATGCTGATTCAATAGGTCTGCAGTAGGGCCTGGGAGTCTAGTTTGCTAACAAGTCCTACATGATGCCAATGATGCTTGTCCATGGACCACATTTTGAATAGTGAGGGTCTCTAATAGTCACAGGAAGAGATGTGTAGTGTGGAGACAAGAAAATCACCAAGACTACTAGACGGTACTCCTCTCTCCATGAGGCATTTTGACCCTCCACTCCAGCATACATCTCAGCATACATACTGAGCCACAGCATTCTTGGGAGATGTAAACACATAACAAATCAAGTGGCACCACCTTGTTTTGCTCGGCTTTGCTTTGTAACCATAGCTTCCGCATCATAGTTTATTCTCCCTGGAGAAAGTCAGTGAACCGTTTCCCATCACAGGGTGCTAGCGAGATCCCCCAATGTCTTTCTTTACCTTCAGGAAAATGCTATAGCCTGAGGCTGCTATAAACAGATAATTCCCTTGCCTCCTTCTGTGACTCTTTTCCAAATAAATGGAATAAAATATCTGGAACTTCCAATTTTTATCTTACTCAAGACTAGCTCTTTTTTTTTTTTTTTAACTGTCAATTTTGCATCTATCTCAGTATTCTGAATTTAGAGCATGACCAATAAGTGTTTGCCAATTGATTGATTATCTAATAAAAAGAATCTCCCTGAAAACAGAGAAGCCAACTTCTTCACATGGCATTTTAGAGTAATCATTAACATTTGCCTTTGATTAACTTCCAGGCATTTCATGATATTTCAAAAGTTAACCATCCATTTTAGGGCTCCCTTCCTCACTATCAAAGCCAGCTTGATGCCCTGATGTCAAGCTCTAGAAATTGGCTGGACTGTGAAGCCGCTGCTCCTCCACCAGCCTGCTCTGGGACATACCTAAATTCAGGTAGGTGCAGAACTTCCAGATTTCCTCCATGGTCTTGAAGGTGATGAGGAACTGGGCCTTCTGGGACTGGATACTCACCAACCTTGCAGATAGGTCCTAAATAAAGAGGACAACGAGTCAGCCTGGGATGGCAGAAATGTCCTGTTAACAAGCTCACAGATGTACAAAATGCCTTGTACAGGCTTTTTTATTGTGGTATTGATTTTTTTACTTTAGACTTTACATTTTTAGAGCAGTTTTAGGTTTACAGGAAAAATGGTGCAGAAAATACAGGGAGTTGCCATATACTCTCTTTGTCCCCTGATCACAGTCCTCGATTATTAACACCTTGCATTAGATGAGTATATTTGTTACAATTGATTAACCAATGTTTTTTGTTGTTGTTGTTGTTGTTCAATGTTTTATTAAATAGTAGGCAGCAAACATAATGTTTATAAGATATGTAGAATGTACAAAGAATAGCAAAGCAGCGAACACTTGTGAAATCGCTGTGGGAGGTGGATGCATGGGTGTCTGCCACAAGAATTTTAATATTATCTTAAACGGTCCGTGTGCTCCTTATGCCATTTCCCTTTCCTCTCCCCTCAGACAGAGCCAACAACTTGAACTGTGTGCCTGTCAGCTCCTTGTTCTGCTTTATAGTTTAACCACATGCATATTTATCCCTGAACAATACCTACCATTCTTATATGACATATATTTTTAAAAGATTTATTTATTTATTTATTTCTCCCCCCTTCCCCTTGTTGTTTTGCACTCGCTGTCTGCTCTCTGTGTGTTCTTCTGTGCCTGCTTGTCTTCTCTTTAGGCGGCACTGGAAACTGTTCCTGAGACCTTCCAGGGTGGGAGAGAGGCGCTCAATCTCTTGCGCCACCTCAGCTCCCTTGATTAACCAATGATGATGCATCATTAACTAAAGCCCATAGTTTACATTAGGGTTCACTCTCTGTGATTACAGATCTACAGGTTTTGATAAATGTATAATGTCATGTATCCACCACTACAGTAGCACACAGAATAGTTTCACTGCCCTAAAACTGCACCTGTTCATCCTTCCCCACCACCCCCACCCAAACCTCAAGCAAACACTGATCTTTTTACTGTCTCTATAGTTTTGCCTTTTCCAGAATGTCATATAGTTGGAATCATTTAAGGGTCCTTCATGTCTTTTGTAGCTTGATGGTTCATTTCTCTTTATTGCTGAATAATACCCTCTTGGATGGATGCACCACAGTTTGTTTCATCTATTGAAGGACATTTTGGTTGCTTGCAGTTTGGGGCAATGATTAATAAAACTGCTGTAAACATCCATGTGTAGTTTTCTGTGTGGACATAGTTCTCATTTCATCTGAGTAAATGCCTATGAGCACAATTGCTGGTTCTTATGGTAGGCCTATGTTTAGCTTTGTAAGAAACTGTCAGACCGATGGCATTGATTTTTAAATCACCAAAAACAAAGCAAACAATGACAAAAAAAACCTAACTGGGAATATCCTAAATGTCCATCATAGAAGACTAGTACAAATCAATTATGGTTCATCCACACAATGGAATATTATGATATGCAGCCATAAAAAAAGAATTATGAAGCTCTTTGTGTACTGATACAGTCTCCAAACATATGCTGCTAAATGGAACAACAGCAGCAACAAAAGACACCAGGGTGAAAATTATATAGAGAGAATGTTACCATTTGTATAAAAAAGGAATGAATCATAGAAGGCACCTTGGAAGCCAAATGATTGTGAATCTATGTATAATGATTATTTCTATAAAGGTGGCAAACAGAAAAACCAAAGCACACAAAAATAAAAATCACCCATCATTCTTCTTCCTAGAGATGATCAATGCTAACAACTTTTTGTATTAACATTGAATCTTTTTTCTATACATGAGTTTCTATATAACTTTTTATATAAATAGAATCACAATACATAAAGTGTTCTGTAATCTTTTTGTCCTTAGACAATATTGAATGAACCATTTCCCACATCATTAAATAGTCTGTATTATTTTTAGTAGTTACATATGCCATTTATGCCATTGTTGCATTAACACAGTTTAGTCTATCATTTTTCTATGGTTTAACATTTGATTATTTTAATTTTCAAAAAATCCTAAACAGTATTGTCATAAACATCCTTATAGCTTAATCTTTGTGTACATCCTTGATTGTTCTGACATAAGTAATTCTGCAAAATTTATTTGGAGAGTGCAAGGACATACAGATTTTTAGTCCTTAGATGTGGGGGCCACACTGCCCTCCAAAAAGGATGTACCAATTTACATACTCACCAGGAGAGCAAGAAGAGGCTTGCAAACCCTTATTTTTATACCTGTTAAAAAAAGAAAAAAAAACAAAACAAAAAAACCTGTCTTTAAAAACAAGCCCAATTCATTGCCCAGATTTTCCCCTGAAATCTTTCTTGCCCAAGCCTCAGAATTTGATTACAACTAAAGCTCATTCTAAAGGCCCTTCTTCCCCCTAGCCAAGTCATGAGAGAAGCTTGGAGGAAGAAGAAGAAGATAGAAGGGTCAAAAGGAAGAAGCCACCAGTTGGGGAAGATCAGAACTTCAGGGAACAGATGCCACACCAGGCCCTAGAGAACCCAGTAGATCCCAGTAATAAGGGACACCACGCTAGGGAAAAAAAAAAAGATTTATGGAGGATTGACTACCTACAGGCCAGGCACTCTGCCCCGGGTTTTATGAACAATACTCCATTTAACTCTCACGACAACCGTTGAATAAGGTGCTACTACAGTATTTATCCAAAGATGCACTGTTAAAACATTTCACCATTTCTGAAATAAAAGGAAGCATGGTATCATACTTCTTTGATAGCTTTTTTTTTTCTTTCTTAGAGGAACATTAAAAAATGGTCCATTTTATAATCAATGGCATCTCAGATTTAATGAAAAAAAAAATGGTAGTACCCCTGTTTTACAGTCAAGTAAGTGGGAACACCGAGAGGTTATGAAACTCGCCCAAGGTCACCGGCTAGTAAGCTGCGGAGCCCCAGTTGGATCACAGATCCAGCTGACTCCAGGCCTCAACTTTAGCCTTGCCCACAAGCTTGCCAACTCAGGCCTCTGCCCAGCTGGCCAGGAAATTTTATTGTTCCAATTAGTAGCCATTGCTTCCAAGTTCCAAGTCCAGGGATTATAATAAAAGAAAAAAGAATCCCTTAGATATTATCTACGGAGCACTTTTCTCTTTTCTCAAATTAAATAGAGACTGTAAAAATAGAACATATTAGATGGTTATATAATATTCTCCTTCCTCCACCTCTAGTTATAACAACTTTTAGCTATTTCTGACTTTAGTTCTCTTAGAAAGTATCTCCTAAACAGTGAACAATTTAATTATACCCTTCTTTCTGGATTTAACAATTTAAAATACTATATATGCTCACTAAGAAAGATGAGGAATTGATTTATTTACTTTATTGCCTTTTCCTCCTCTCATCCTAAGGATTGCAGTTATTATTTTTGGATTAGCAATGTTAATACTTTTAAAAAGTATACCTAATGAGGTTGGCATTATAATGATTTCCATTTTACAAAGGTTAATTAACTTGCCAAAAGGTCATAACTTTTCGGTCACAACTAGTAGTGGCCAATTTGAAACCAAGTTTTCTCCGACCCTACAATTTCAGAAGGTCACCCCATTCCAAGTTTTTGCCCATTCTTGTTAAGCAGAGGATGTTTACATATGTATTCCTTCCTTCCCTCAGTCAGTCAGGCAGATGTTTACTTGAGTACCAGTCCTTGGTGCTGGGGATCACATAGAGAACGGCCACAGAGCCTGGGCTGCACAGAGTTCACGCCATTTCTGCCAAGGCTCACCTTAAACAGTGCCCGCACCTCCTGGTCCTCATTCTCCAGTGCCCAGAGCCTCCTCCTGGCAGCTTCCTGCAAAGGGCCATTTACACACCTCCTGGAGCGGCTCTTGACACAGAAGGAGAGCGTCAGATCTGAAAGAAAACAGGAGAAGGAGCAGACTAGAAGTGTAATAAAAGAGATGAAAATTAGACACGCCCCCGATGTTTCCCATACATGTTTATCTAAACCCTAAATAGTGTCTTCATTAATTAAAAACTAGAAGCAGTCTTAATGATCCTCTGAGAGCCCCCTTAAATTGTCCTCCCCAGGAAGAAAACACAGCTGAAGACAGGGAGGGTTCTGGAAACCCAGGAGTTGATGCATTCACTGGCATTGGTTTGTACAGGGTTTATTCCTCCCTGCCTGGCACTGCTTGGCAAAGAACCAGCTATGACATATATAACTTGTGAATATTTTGAATGAGTACTACTTTAGCCCATTTTGAGGAAAGATATTTATATGTCAAACTTACATATTACAATATATAATAGATATTATATACTCTTATGAATTATACTTACACATAAACATTATCTCTAACCTGTTTCTTCTTCCTACCAAATTTATTCATGTTGGGGTAATTGGGTAAAACAAAGTTTTGTCTCTAATTTTTTTTTCAAAATGTACATTTATTCAACAAATGCTTATTGAGGGCCTCCTGTGAGCCCAAAGCTGTTTTAGGTGCTGGGGATACAGCAGAGAGCAATATAGACATGGTCCCTGTTCTCACAGAGCTTATATTCTACTTGGCAAGTAACAAATTATATGAACACAATACTTACAGATGGAGAAAAATGCCATGAAACCAAGGTCATAGGGAGTGCGACAGAATGCTGGAGCAGCTGGGGGGTGGGGTATGTCTCTGGATAGTGTTGTCAGGAAAGGCCACACGGGGGAGGTTCATCATATGATTGCACTTTGCAATGTGTCTTCTTTAGACAATTAATATTATTTCCATTAATAATAATCAAATGCAACAAGTGGCAAGGTGTTGGCCTGGCTCATCACAAAGGGCTCCCTTCTGGCCCTAAGTTGCCAGGGCCCTTGTAAATGCCTGGGCACACTAGAGGTGGCCCCTTTTGTGCTCACCTACGTCCACAAGGCAGCCCTGGGCTCCTACCTTTAAAAGGCCTGTCTTTCACCAGAAGTCACTGCAGAACAGCTGATCTGGCTTTGATGTGAGCTTCGCATGGATGTTTGTCCCTCTCCCTTCCTCCCTGGCTTGTGCGCTCATTCTACCCAACCCCTTCCTCTTCATCCTACCCATACCAGCCCCGGTCCAAATCTCCGTCCGGTGGCTTCTCTACACACTAATCTCTAGGAAGAGGTACAACACAAAGAGGAAGCCCAGGGGAGGGAGAGTCACACAGACTCGGGCTCGAGGCTTGGCACTGTCCCTTGTTAACTGTGCCACCCTGAACAATTAATTACTTCTCTGCGCTTCATTTGTCTCATTAGCAAAATGGCAATTATAGTACCTATCTTAAGAGGCTTACTAAATAAGATTATGCATGTAAAGCTTTTGCTCAGTGCCTGGTACATATTAAATGTTCAATAAACAAATTAAGCATTAGCCATTGCCGTCATCAGCTGCCCCTTGAGGACTCCAGCAATCACTGCTCTCGGCTGCCCTCATCTGGCCACGCCTATATTCACTTGGGCACTAACGCTGATTCTGTGATTCATTTCCACCAACCCCATCTCTCCTGTCCTTCCAAAGGCTGATCCAAACTCTCTGAGAATAGCCCCGTCAGTGTAAATCTCCCCGCCACCCATGTGAATCCATTTATATGGAATTCAAAAGACCTGGGTTTAAATAAGCAAACTGCTTTTGAAATCTCAACCAGTGAGAAGTGATGCTCAGAACAGAGCCGCTGGACTCCCCATGGGCTCCTGCAGTGCCCTCTGCATCACCAGAGGAAGAACGAATCAAGTCCTCTCTAGCTTTAGTGTGAAATGTATTTTGTCATATCTTAATCCTTTTGGAAACCGGGCCTGTGATCACGGTAATATATCCGATTGATTCTGCCTGTGACTCTTCTGAGTAAATGAGAGGCTGTCACCCCATGACATTCCTGGAAGCAGCATCATGGTGGAAAACACTAAAGGACAGACAAGTTCAGCCTCCCGTAGGTTTGGCTTCACCTACAGAAACCCTTTGTTCGTTGGCCTTCATGCATTGATAAAGCAAAATGCTGACTCCACAGTGTTCATGAAACAACAGATGGCGATTCAGCTTTTTTCAGAGAGGTCAGACAAATGAGCAGATTGACACAGCAGCATGAAATAAAGGATAAGATTTTCTCATTGTCAACTCAGCAGTTTGACAGAATTTGAAACAGGGAAAATAAAGAAACTGGTGTGGCATTTATACAGTGTCTCTTTGCACAGGTTATGTCCGAGCAACATACATGATGTAAATCTTTTTCACCATCTATAATTTGCATTCCTGAGAGAGGTACCTTTTTGGAGAGTCTGTGGAACACCATGGTTAGGAGCAAGGGCCCAGGTTGTAATCCCTTCCCTACCACGAATCAGCTCTGTGGCCACAGACAAGTCACCTCCCTCTCTGAGATCATTTCCCACCTGCTCAGGACACCACGGACAGATGAGCATGTGAGGATGAGAGGAGCATGAAGGATCACTTAGAACATGCTTGTCACATGATTTGCCCTCAAAAATTATCCCTGTTACTGGACCACAGAAACCAAGTCTCCCACAGGATTGTCCTGAGTTTCAGGTGCAGGGTTCAGCTCAGATGTAGTCCCCTCTGATGACTCCTCTCTCTTCACAGGCTTCGCTGAGATCTCTAAAGGAGCACCTTGTGAGGATTGTGTATTGAGAATAAGATTTCTTTTCACATTAATTTCAAAGATCTTTTTTCTGCTTCTGAAAGATTTATATATGGTAAAGACAGATGCCCTTTGGCTCAGTCTCATCCCACGTATTCAACCCTTTGTTTACTTATTCATTTATTTGACAAATATTTACTGAGAATGTACTATGTATAAAGTACTGTTAGGTACTATATAGAATACAAATGTGACCTCCATATAGTTATTTAACTATTCATGTATTTATAAAATATTTTCTGATGTACAAGTAACTGTTTAGGAATGATGTGGAAAACATAATTATTTTAAAAAAAATTACCCCATCCCTCCAGCACCTTAGAATCTAACAGATGAAAAAAAAAAAAATTCTAACAGATGATATACTTTCATTAATACAACAACTGTATATGGAGCTCCTAATATGTACCAGATTGTGAAGTTTTGAGAGTCAGCCTGAGAAGGTTTAAATTACTTTTGTAGGCAATGGGACACCATAGAAGATATGTGAACAAGCAAATGTCAGAGTCATGGTTATGCCTGCAAAGATGCCTTTGATGGTGGCCTCAGAGGGGATGAGATGGGGAGGGTCTGCAGATGGGGGAGTTAAGGAGGTTACTGCAGCTCTCTACACGGATGGTATAAAATCTTTGGGATTTAAATACCTGGTGTCATGTTCTGTGGCAGGAAACATGTTTCCTTATATTCCAATGAGGATATAAACCGACTTGATGTGGTTGGATCCTTGGAAGAAGTTTCTTTACCTGGAGGAGAATAAATGTAAGATCAGTTGAGAGTGGGTCAATGCCAGGTATAAGCAAGGACTGCAAGTTTCTGTCAAGTGACAATTTTTCTCCAGGGCATGGGTAGGTGGCATGGAACAAACCTAATTGTTATCATCATTGTCTTATAATTATTTATTTCAACTGTTATTAAAGACTGTCATACAGGCTATTTCAATCCAACAGCAGCCGGGGTGTCCCCATTTAATTGAAAAACAGATTCCCATCTGCAGGTCAGGCTGAATCCCATAGCTTAGTACACTGTAGGTGCTCAATATACATTGAAGCTACACACATCACTGTGGACGTGAATAGCAGCATGGTTTATGGTCAATGGGCACATAACGGAAGGGCAGAACAAGGGGTAGTGTGATCCTTAGAGAGGGGACTGGGGTAGGGTTGTGACGGCTCTGAAAGGTAGGATTGTCCCTAGACTATTTTTTCTGCCCACTAAATAGGGCCCCAAGTGGGCCATCTCTCCTCCGCAGCTTTCCAAAAAGATTCTGTCTTTGGGGCTGAAGAACTGGAATGAAAAGGAGAAGAAAGCAGATCGGGGCATAGGTTAGGGCTGGGGAGAAGGTTATTTTGATGAAAAAGATGTAAAGCACGAGGCAGGATAAAAGAAGAGAGGGAAGTTTCACAAGTATCGCTGTGGAGTATAGGCCCCCTTCATGGTGCCCCCCAAAATACAACAAGGGAACGTGAGTGAATCCCTAATACGTCTTTTGGCTGCTGGACTCTGTGCTTTCAACCATGACACTGCTCAATACCCTGTGGGGTCAGAATGGTATAAGCATTACCTGGTCCTGGAAAGGGCTCTTGGAAATTGTGGTTCTACCACTACATGTGAGTCACTCATTTAATCCTCCCAGTTTCTTTGGTTGTAAACTTGGGCTGGATTGGAGGTAAGCAGGCCTCTCAGGTTCTGCCTTCTATACCTGTGTGTCTATTAATGGCCCCAGAGCCTCGAGATGCAGTAGTCATGCTCACTGCAGGTTAGAGGTGGACCTGAGCCACCTAAATCCTCATATGGCTGCCAGGAGTCTTTGTCTCCATGCTGTGCTGTATGGTGGGGTTTTGGAGTGGAGGACATTCCTTTTCTCCATATCAGAAGCATTTCGCACTTTTTTGGGTGAAGGTAGGGATCATGAGGAGCTGGTTCTCAGCTTGAATAGGCAGAAGGAGGGGCCGGATCAGCTCACAGCCCTTCATCTAGCAAATCTTGTTAGATGTTCAGTACAGAAAGCTAAGCAGCTTAACTGGGAAGCTGGCAATAAGGAGCTATAGTTCAACAAGATCTTTTGTTGCTCTGCCCCAGGAACCAAGAGTAACCGCAACAAAAAGGCACTAGCTGGGAAATCATGAGATATGAATTTGAACACAAATTAAAGTCTCCCACACATTAGCTAAGTGACCTTGGGTAAGTCATTTCACCTTTTCACCTTTTGAGATCTCATTTTTCCCATCCATAAAATGAAGAATTGTTCAAAGTTAGTGCTTCCCATCCCTGGCTACCCATCTGAATCACCCATGGAGCTCTTTACAAATACTCATGCCTAGGCCTCCTCCTCAGAGATGCTGTCCAGAGTGCAGCCAGCATAGGTTTTGTTTTTTGTTTTTTTTGTTTTTTTTAAAAAAAAAAGCTCCCCTCATGGTTCTAATTTGAGCCAGGGTTGAGTGTTGAGTCATGTGTCTCCATTGGTGCTTTCCAAACTTTAATGAGCCTATGAATCACCTGGGGATATAGACAAAATGCAGATTCTGTCTCAGTAGTTGAAAGTCTTTATTCTGCATTTATGCCTGCACTCCTGGTCCCAGGACCACACTGTGAGCGGCCACCTGCTTCCCCATTCTCACATTCTAAGACTGATATATCTAAAAACTGATAGGCCATAGCCCATATCAAGCCCACAAACATTTTTGAGGGATGCCAGACAGTGATTTTCTTTCTTTTTTTTTTTTTTTTTTTTACATTTTCATTACTTGACAGCATTTAGAAATTAAGACCGTTAAAAAATAAAATCCAGATGCCTGGTTTGCTTTTATAAACTGGAAGATCTGTAGCCCAGGGCCCTCATGCTCACAAGTCAACTTGGCTGGAGCCCAAGTCGTTGCTGCCCCTTTACAGGACACTTGTTCTCCAGCCACCACGGTCCCCCCACTCCCCTGCCCGGTCCCTGCAGGCTTTCAGAGTGTGTCCCTGTTGCAGGACTCCACGAGAAGAGGCTTGACCTGAGCATGAGGGCCTGTGAGGTGAGCCACTTTGTAGAAGGGAAGTCCAAGATGGCAATCTGGCCTAGGGGTGAGGTTTAAAGCATGTGTGAGGTTTAGAGCAGAAAATAGCAGAGTTTCTCAAAATGCGATCTATGGACTGTCTGCATTAGAATCACTTTTTGAAAAGATGTGTGTATAATAAAACATACAGAAAAATATAGCTGAATAAATGCATGACTTGGGGTAACCACAGTTTTCCTATATAGGATGAAAAAAGCTCTGCCCATAAAAGAAATAATGGATAAATTGGAATACATTAAAATTAAAAATTTCTGTTTATCAAAAGACACATTTAGAGACTAGTAGGCAAACCACAGTGTAGAAGAAAATATTGGCAATATTTCCTCAAATATTTAATCATCAGATGATTCAAATTCAGAATATATAGAGAAGGCTAAAAAAATTTTAAGACAAAGTATAACAATCAACTAGAAAAATGGGCAAAAAGTTTGAATAGACATTTCACCAAAGTCAATACCTAAATGGTCAACAAATGTATGAAAATTTGCCCAACCTGATCAGTGAAATGAAAATTAAAACCACAATGGAACACTACTGCACAAAATGGCCAAAATGAAAAAGATAGGTAAGGCCAGGTGTTTGTAAGGATATAGAGCAACTAGAACTCTCACATATTCACATATTGCAAGCTTGAGAACAAATTTTGTAAATCTTCACTTTGGAAAACTGTTTGACAGTATCAATTCAAGATGAACATATGACTCAGCAATTTCACTCCTAGGTCTATACCCAAAAGAATACATGTATATGGTAACCAAAAGATTCTACTAAAATATTTACAGCAATCATATCCATAGCCAAAATCTGCAAACAACCCAATGTTCATCTACACTAGAATGGATAAATAAATAATGGTATATACAACTAAATACAATACAGCAATGAAAATAAATGAATTACAAGCACAAAAAGGACCATAGATGGATATACTCACTTTATGAAAATTCAGAAATTCATCACTTATGATTTTGTGTGCATTTATGTATTAATAATAAAATTTAATAAAATGTTTAAATTTTTTTAAATTCCTGGAGCCCTTCTCTGACTATGGAAGTATAACATAGAGGGTTAGTCTGGAGATGTGTGTTTTTTAAAATCAGCTCCTTGTGTGTTTCTGATGCCCACTGGACCATAAGAATCCCTGAAGTAGAGAGCCTACTCGTCTCAGGTCATGGGACCCATGAGTCAGAAGGGCAGCTCCTTGAGAAACAACGAAGAACCTGGAAAATAAGAGTGAACTCTGTAATAGGATAGAACAGTTTCTATTTCCACAGGGATTTACAGTTTACAGAGCTCTTTCACACACAGAGTTTTATTTCAACATAAAGGAACTGTGAAGACTTGAGCTGGGCTAGGAAAAGAACCAGACACAATTCAAGTCAATAAGAACTGTCATATAGAATGGAGCATCGTGGGAAAAATGCATGATTCTTTTAATGACTGAAAGGAAATAAACCAAAAGGTCCTTGGTGGTTATTAAGGAGTCCTTTTTAATTGCTTTTTCTGTATTTTTGTTTTCTAACACTGAAGACATGAAGAGAAGTGCCTAAAAATCTAGACTATGCAATCAGATCATCCAGGACTCAAACCCTGGCTTCATCATTAACCACATGACCTTAAGGAAGTTACATAAAGTCTCTGGGTCTCATTTCCCTCTTCTGTAAAATGGGGGCCTTGAAGTTCCCCACATCACAGGGTTATTGTGTTGCTTAAGAGAAATCACAGGCAACGTAGTTAGCACACTTGGTGGCAAATATTAAGTGATCAATCAATGGTAAATACTGGAACTCAACCACTATTGTTTCTTTTCCTTCATAGCATTCCTTCCCTTGGATGGATTTTTCTTAGGGAAGTCACCCCTCCCAGTCTATGTGGTTCTTTACTCCATCTCTAACTCCAAAAGTGGGCACATGACTCAAGCTTAAGCCATTCAGGTTACGTTGTCAAGCCAATGAGAATTAGCCCAGGACCCTCATCCGCACTGAGAGGGAAGAGATGATTTCTTTCTACTACACTTGAAGCTGTGACTATGACGGCCTGGAGCTGTCACAGAGAGAAAACTACCTGGGGTTGAGGCCAAGCCAGTAGAAAAAGAGGTTAGGCCTGTAGCTTCCAGGCAACATTATTTCAATGCATTGATCCAGCCCTACCTGAAGCACACTATCCATGGACTTTCATCTATGAATCAATAAGTTACCTTTTGGCATAAACCAGTTCCATTATTATTATTATTATTATTATTATTATTATTATTATTATTTATCAGAAAAAGTTACACTCAATTCTTTGAGGCTTATAAGAATCTGTCAAACTATTTGCCAAAGTTGCTGAACTATTTTGCATTCCCACTACCAATGTACGAGAGTTCTGTCGCCCCACATCCTTGTTAACATTTTATATGATCAGTCTTCAATTTTAACCATTCTAGGAGGTGTTTAGTGGTATCTCAACATGGTTTCAATTTGCATTTTTCTAAAAACTAATGATGTTAAGCTTTTTTTTTTCATGTGCTTTTATACCATCCATATATTTTATGTGTGAAAGTGTCTGTAAAAATATTTTGCCCACTTTTATTGAGCTGCTTGTCCTCTCTTTATTGAGTTGTAACAGTATTTTTTATACATTCTGGATACATGTATCAGATATGTGTTTTGCAAATATTATTTCCCAGTCCTTGGCTTGCTTTTTAGTTTCTTAACAAGTTTATATAGGTGGGGGAGGAGATTACCGATAAAGAGATCAGAAGAAAAAGCAAGAATGAGCTTTGTGTGCACTTGAGATGGCTGAGAGGCCAGCCTGTATGCACTGGAGAAGTACGCAATCATGGGAGTAAAGTTGATAAGGACTGTAGGGTCAGGATAAGGTGAGAATTGTAAGGTTGAAAGAGTTTAGAAGCGATTCAGCAAGCAATGGGAGCCATACAACACTCTTGAGACTGGGAGTGGCATAAAAAAGTGGAAATTCTACCTGGGGTGGCACAGGAAGGACAACAGCAAAGGAGGAGAGGCAGGGAGTTCTGCTGGAAGGCTGTTATGGCATTCCAGGAGTGCAAGTGTGAGAGAATGCAGACTGTGATCCTGGCGATGGGAAGGGGATAGAGTGAATGACTGCAATTTAAAGTGAGAAAAGAGAAGGCATGTCAACATACTGAATATAAGGGATAAAGATGGGGCAGAGTCAATAATCACATAGAATGAGTTTTGGAAGGAAATAAAAGATCATTTATTTCTATCTTTAATTTTACTGTTGAGAAACTAAGGCTCAGAGAAGGGAAATGATTTTTCCAGGTTTCCACAGCAAGTTAGCACCAGAGTAAGAGACAATCCACATCACCTTACTGCAGCCACTCCATTAACCTGACCTGGGAACTCTAAGGTCTCTGATCAGGGAAACATCTTACACACAGATACTTGGTGGAAATTAGAACTTGCTGCCTTTTCTCTTCTCTTGGTCTCTCCTTGCTCCTACCTGCCCACTACCACCCCCAACTTTAAGAAGTAAACAGTTAATGTTTCCCCTGCATGCTTTTATTTTCTCCACCCACATATTTTTTTTCTTCTTTGGCATAAGAAGCATGTCACCGGCAGTTTTTATTATGTAAATTCACACATTCTCCTTGTTGAGACAAATATCAAATTGAAACTACAGCTATATCTGTCTACATGGATATCTCTCAAAATATAATGTCAAGCAAAAACAAAGCAAGCTGCATATGCTATTACAACATGACATTATTCTGTTTGTTTAAAAATCTGCAAAACAATTCTTTTCAATGATTATGGATACAGGAATAAGTAATACAGGAACAAAGCCACAAATTCATGAATGTGATTAACTCTGGGAAGGAGAGAAGGGAATGACATTGGGAAGGGCTGTCTAGGTGATCCTAATTATATCTGTAATGTTTTATTTCTTATAAAAGAGAAAGAGATAAAGAAGTTCTGAAGCAAATATGGCATCAGGTAGATATTTTTTAAAACCAGA
The DNA here is from genome assembly GCA_026826555.1 of Tolypeutes matacus. Classification (NCBI taxonomy): domain Eukaryota; kingdom Metazoa; phylum Chordata; class Mammalia; order Cingulata; family Chlamyphoridae; genus Tolypeutes; species Tolypeutes matacus. The sequence goes on from JAKSZT010010581.1 coordinate 9,119,234, forward strand.
TGGCAGGTTTATTATTGTAATATTCTCTACTATCTGGATGTTTGAACTGCCTCACCAGCTTTTTAAGGTTTAAGTGTGAAGCATCATTTACTGCTGTCACCATTCACACTCGAGCACTTTCATTATACTGATGATTTATATTTACCAAAAAAGTTGAAAGGAAAGTTACAAATACCAGGGATGAATGTAGGTTAATGTATCTCCCCCATATCCTCTGTTTAAGGGTATAAGTCTGCCATATTTCTTCCAGAAAGTGTTGAAGATAAGAGAGAAGTGCTTTAATATGTACCAATAAAATTGATTTGTTTAAAAAGAGAGAGAGAGAGAAGTGCTGGAAGCTTTTAGACCAATGAACTTTAACATGGCTTGCTCTGTGATCCTAAGTGAGCAACTGTTGTTTATTAAACAATAGCAAGAATCTCAAAGGGGCAGGAAGTCAGAGACGATGGCAGTGAACCAAAAAACACCCTTTCACCATGTGCAGTTGGGGGCAACATCACAGGGGAAGAGATGAGCAGGCAGAGTGCACGTGGAGTGAATGCAGCACGCATCCTGGTGTGATCAGAGCCAGCGTTTATCAGTGTTGCACCACGGCCAGCCAGCTGGGCGGCTGTCCAGTGCTCCGTGCTATCGGGAGCCTTCTCTTTCCTTCCTCCCTACCCCTGGGGACTTGCTGTTGGGGCCTCATGGTTCACTCCCACTGAAACAGACAACATACCAGAAGCAGTCAGAGAAACATGAGCACAGACTCCTACTCCAACAGATTCAGGAATTAGAACAAAGGGATGGGGGGCGGATGGTCAATATTAGCTAACAATAAAACAGCGCACAATTACGGAGGGTTTACCAGAAGCCAGACTCTATATTAAATCCATGAGATGAATTATCTGGTTTAATGCTCACAAGAGCCCCATGTGGTAGGAACCATTAGAGCCAGGTTATGGCAGGGAAAATTGCGTGCCATAGAAGGTAAGAGACTTCTCAACTTCATACAATTATCAAGACACTCCAGGATGTGTCTTATATTTTGTTCCAATTTTCTAGGCTAAAAAGGAGAACCTAGAATGGGGATTTTAACTCAGTTGGCCTCAGGCCTACAATACCTGTATTAACCTGTGTAGGTAAAGGCATTCACAAGTATGGAGAACAGTGGTGGGCAAAGGCCTGAAAAGCCTCCATTAAAATAAACAACAGGCTGAATCTTGTCAAAAACATGATCCCAAGATTCTAACCCCTTATCAAGGGCAAAAAAAAAAGTGAAAGAATAGAAGAATTGAATGACAATGTCATCAGAACTTAGAGGATGCTTTCTTCATTGGTTCATTCATTCTTTCGCACTGCAGATCTCTGTTTTACGTGAATCTTTGGCTGAAGGACGGGGCGCCAAGCAGAAGCAGAGCTGCTCTTGTTGAAGCTGAGGGTCAGGGAGCAGGGACAGCGTGCCCTAAGACACCTCCCAGGGCAGAATGTGCATCCCCCCCTCCTTTTATAGAAGAACAGAGACCCAGAGGGAGAACGTGGTATGCTAGGGTCATAGAAAAGTAATGACAATGGCTCACAATTCTTGTACATAGCCATGTATCAGGCTGTTTTAAGTGTTTCATACATAGGCTTAATCTGCACAACAACCGTGAGGAAGCAGGAGTAATTATATCATAAAACTGTACAGAGGAGGAAACTGAAGCACAGAGAGGTGAAGTAAAATTGCCCAGGGCAGGTAAAAGAACCAAGGCCAAACCCAGACACTTTGGCCTCAAAGGCCACCTCAATCATCCGTGCCTAACCAGAGGTAGACTAAGTCAGATCTAGAAGGCAGGTCCCTGACTTCCAGGCCAATGGTCTTATATTATCCCATGTTATGTCTGTCCCCGTGAGGTAATGAGGGGGTGGGGTGGGTAGGGGGGAGGAGAGTGTGAAAAGTTTCTAAACCTCAGAAATACAGAAGTAAAATATTTCATAGCCAAAGGTTGTGCCTTTAATGCCAAGGGAATTACTGGGATTTGGATGCTTGTAGCTTGAGATTACAGGGGTGCAGGGGGCTGTGTTAGGGAGTCACTCCTTACTATAGGTGCCAAAGAGCCTAGTCTGGGACTCAAGCAGAGGAAGCAGGACAAGGCTACTTCAGGTCTACTTAAGGACGAGCCCAGGGCACAAAACTGGAGGAGAAAGTCACCTGTCTGGAAGTGGAAACTTCTTGGGATCTCCTCTTAGGAACCGTGGCAGAGCTCCAGGAAGACATGGAATCCCAACAAGGGTTAGGGTTGAGTACTTGGAGCAATGCTCCTCTATCTCCCACCCATCCCCCCCGCCGCCGGCCCCAATCCACACACCCCCTCCCTCAAAGCCTAACACTCTGGCGACTACCCACCCTGATAAACTCCACATGTGGTCAGAGACCACAGGGCCCCACCTTAGGCCTACCCTAAAAAGAAGCAGGGGCTTGCATGAGGGTGACCCACATTCCTGGTTTGCCCAGGACTGTGCAGTCTGGGCACGGAAAGCCCTGCATCCCAGGAAACCCCTCCGCCCCGGGCAAACCAGGATGGCTAGTCACCCTGTACCAAGTCTCGGGTGACGTGACAAGTTCTTGGAGTAACATCTCCTGTGCCCTCAACTTATCTTACCAAAAAAAATCTCACTATAGCAGGCAAGAGCCAGGAAACCACCTGTTTTATTCCAATAACAGCACCCTGGCAAAAATAGGGTCAGGTGACGGAGGCCAAATGTGACCCCACAGGCAGCAGAGGAACTCACTGCCTGTGCTTTCTTCCTGTCCCAGGGGATCCTGGGAAGGAAGGAAGGAAGGAAGGAAGGGCTTAGTCACCTCCCGGGAGGGGCACCCTCAGCAGAGCGAGTGCAAAGCCTCCTTCTTCAGGAAAAGAGATGTTTCCCAGGCTTCATTCTCTTTTTTCAAAGCCAGAATGAAAAATACCTCTGGGGAGAGAAGCCAGAAGCCAAAACAAACTCTCTGTGTTCCGAAAGGCAGCTTCCCCCACCCACAAGCCCCTGAGGCTTCATAAGGCAAACCACCTCTTTCATGTCTCTGGCCAGGGCCCCCCAGGAAACTCACCTGGGCCCCAGGACAGACTCCGCTCCCCCGGGATGCAGAAGCAGCCTCCCATGTGTACACCATCCTCCTGGGGCTCAGGCCACCGAGCCAGAAGAGCGCTGGGAGGGGACAGCCTCCTCCCACCTCCTCCCTGCACACGAGGGACCAAGGCCCCGCTCAAGGCACAATGCAGCCTTTGATATCTGGGCTGAGCAGGAGGCCCAGGGAGGATGGGAGGGGCAGCCCCAAGTCCTTGCACCATCAGGCTTCTGGCTGGGGAGCAGTGCTCCTCCCTGCCTTTCTGCTGAGCGCTTTGTGCCTATCAGGCTGCGCACATTCCTCGCATTCTAGGATTGAGATACACAGTTTGGTTCTTGTGGGGGCGGCCGGGATGGAGGAGGAGGGCAGAGGGCATCCCAGGAATCAAGGCTGCTGTTCTTGCCGCTGCCTGCAGAGTGGTTCCCACCCAGCCTCTCCGGGCCAAGGCCCCCTGAGGGTATCTGGATGCAGCTGGAACTGTGGGCGCAGCATCTCCCCTCAAGCCCAGCAGCATCAGTGAACCAGCTGCCAACCCCCAGCCACAGACCCCCAAAGTCTTGGTCAGAAGGAACCTGGGAAGTTCAGGTGTAGCCCAGGCATTTTACAGGTGAGAGGCTGGAGGACCAAATAGGGTAAGGCAACAGGTATGCCCAAAAAACTGGTCACACCAGACTAAGCTCTTTTCTGACTTGGGTAGGCCGTGAAGCAGGGGAATGCAGTCGACACAGTGTAGCTGAATTTCAGAAAATCTCCATGAGATCATGAGATGGAGAAAATGTGGCTGGATGCCAACGAGGTTGGACAGAGACATAACTGATTTAGAAACCAAGCTCAAGGATCCCAGTTAATTACTTAATGTTTCCTTAGATGGCTGAAGCAAAGGTCCACGGGAGAGTGAGGGCATGAGGGCAGAGGAGGCAGGCTGGTGACAGGCTTGAGCTACAGGCTGCTTGGAGACTGAACTTGCAGTCAATCTCACCAGCGTTTTAAAGAGGGCAGGGGCCTGATCAGGTTTGTATTCTGCAGGACCATGTGGGTGACAGCGTGGCAATGCCCAGGAGTCATTCTCACCGGAGTGGTCACCTTGTGACCTTGCAGTCACAAGGGTCCACTGCACATACCAAGTGACAGGCTTTTGAACCATGTCTCTGAATCTGGCTGCAGTTTGAGTGCTAGCAGCTCTTGAGTTATCGTAACCAAATGTTTACTATGGGTCAGGCACACATTATTTATTATTTATTTATTTAAATAATTACTTAATAATAATAATTACTATTTATTTAAACCTTGAAACTGCCCTATGTAGGCATTATTATTTCCATTTTGTAAATGAGGAAACTGATGAAGAGGATCATATAACTTGTCCAAAGCTGCACTGTTCACAAATGTCAGATTCAGGACTTGAGCCAGGTCTAATTGATTCTACAGCCCAGGAACATCACCTTTCTCATGGACAGGCTCATTCCATGACTACTAGGACATCCAATATGGAAGGATTAGATGATCTATTACCAAAACCCCTGGAGCTGGGTGACCACTTGTGCAAGGAGAGAAGTGCTGACTGATTTGGGAGGAGAGGGGAGGAATTGAGAAGTCTTTCTGGGCATATTGTCACCATGGAGGATGTTTTCTCTGTACATACCTATTCAAACTATTCACTTCCCATAATGTGTCCTATGCCCGTTCTCTTTCCCATGGTGTTTTGCTTATGAATTAGCATGTGTTGGGGGGACCCAAGATGAATGGGCAAGGGTTTCTTAGAAAGCAGCCACTCAGAACTTTAGGAGGTTCATGGGGACAGATGCTAGACTTCTCATTTCTCCTTGACTTGCCTGAACACACCCTCAGTATAGGTGCAGCAACAATCAGGAATTGTACATGACCCAAGACCAACCATTGGAGCCTCAGGCATCTGTCATAGATGACACCTTGAGGCAGTTGGTTGAGACATATGTTTCTTAACAAATCTGAAATGAATATTCCATAGTGCATAAAGTTCTGGATACAGCTTCTCTTGAAATGTAAGAAACTGGTGTTCTTCTGTTTATGGATAGCTCAAATGAATATATGCAGAGTGAAGAGCTTTCCAGGCAGAGAGAGAGCAGGAGGTGCAAAGGTCCTGAGGCTGAAAATTGCTCAGTGTGTTAAAAGAAGAGCAGAAATGACTGAAGCCTAATGAGCCAGGGGAAAGTATAGAGATGAGATCAAAGAAAGCAGCAGGAGATTGTGTAGGACCTTGAAGGCTAATATAAAGACCTCAGCTTTTACTCTGAGTAAGATAGCAAATAATTGGAAAAAATAAATAGAGGAGGGACATAATTGAGTTATGGTTTTAAAGGGTCATTCTGGTTTCTCAATGGAAAAGAGGCTGTAGAATGGATTTCCAGGTATGAGGCAATTGTGATATCCGGAAGAGAGACAATGATGACTTGAATCAGTGGAATTGGTGAGAAGGCCTTAAGTCCTGGACATATTTTGAAAGAATAGTAATGAGGATGTATTGATAGATTGAAAGTATGAGAGAAAAAAGTCAAATCAAAGATGATTCTAAAATTTTTACTTGAAAAGCTAGATAATGAATTTGATATTTATTGAAATGGACACTGAGAGAGGAGAAGCTTTGTGGGTTAAAATCAGGAGTTGGGTTTTGTACATGGAAAGTTTGCGTCCTTTAATACATCCAAGCAGAGGAAGTTAGAGGAACCTGGAGTTCAGGAGAACTTACAAACTGGAGATAAATATTTAGGAGTTGTCAGCATGAGCAAGGTATTGAAAGTCATGAGATTGTATGAGATATCCTCGGGAGTGAGTGGTGGAAGAGAAAAAGAGGATGTATCAGGACCGTACCATGTGAGCACACTAAATTTTCATAGGAAGAGGAGAAGAGGAGAAACCAGCAAAAGAGACTGAGAAGGAGTGGCCAGTGAGAGGACAGAATGAAGAGCATGTGGTGGCCCAAAATTCAGGAGAAGGAAGTGTTTTAAGAACAGGAGGTGATCAATTGTGTCAGATACTGTTTTTTGGTTTGTTTGTTTTCTTTAAGATTTACTTATTTATTTCTCCCCCCACCCCCACCTCGTTGTTTTGCGCTCGCTGTCTGCTCTTTGTGTGTTCTTCTGTGTTCTTCTGTGTCTGCTTGTTTTCTCTTTAGGCGGCACTAGGAACCGATCCTGGGACCTTCCAGAGTGGGAGACAGTGCTCAATCTCTTGTGCCACCTCAGCTCCCTGGTCTGCTGCGTCTCTTATTGTCTCTCCTCTGTGCCTCTTTTTGTTGCGTCATCTTGCTGCACCAGCTCTCCACATAGGCCAGCACTCCTGCATGGGCCAGCACTCCTGCACGGGCCAGCATTCCACACTGGCCAGCTCTCCACTGGGGCCAGCTCACCGTGTGGGCCAGCTTGCCTTTCACGAGGAGGACCTGAAAATTGAACCCTGGACCTCCTATATGGTGGATGGGCGCCTAATCGCTTGAGCCACATCTCTTTCCCCTGATACTGTTAATAAGTAAGATGTATACTGAACTGGACATCTGGATGTAGCAGTGGGATAAAAGTTTGACTAGAGAAGGTTCAAGAAAATATGGTAAAAGAAAAAGTGGAAATCCAACCTACATCTCAACCCATCATCATCATCATATCAGTATTTGTTGTTCTCTTGATATTTGGTTGTTCCTCTGGGGTTGCAAACTCATAAGCCTACAAAAGCTGGGCAGGTAATATTAATGAGCGAAGCTGGCTAGATTGTAAGGGCATCTGGCCCCAGCTTCACAGCTGGGCAGTATGAGAGATGTGTAACTGCAGTGCACGGGAGGCCACCACCCAGTCCAAGGAGGAGCCCCTGCAAGACTCCAGGCAATGAGGAACATGGAACATGACCAAACCTTCTGATTTGTCATGGAAACCAAAAATCCAGATTTCTAGGTGATGTTTTCCAACTTTTAAAAGTTCAAAAACTAATTCAAAAAATATTTCAAAGCACGGAGTGGCCAATACTTCAGGGCAAAGAAACAGAAAACAAACAAACATACCAACAGACCAAATCCAAGCCAAGGACCACCAATTTGCAGTCTCAGGTATAAAATTGAATTTTTTTCTTGAAAAATTTTACAATCTAGTTGGGGTCATAAGATATGCACTTGAGTACTATAATTCTAAGGGAAATTGAGAGATAAGAACAATGTCATTTATTCAATCACACTATTCAGTGAACAATTATCTACTGAGCACCTACAATATCTAGGCAATTATCTAAGCTGTGAGGATACAGCACTGAAGAAAGCAGTCAAAAATATCTCCCTCATGTAGCTTATATTCCAGTGAGAGGACAAAATAAGAAACATAATAAATAAGTAAATTATATAATATGTTAGTGGAAAGTGTTATGGGGAAAAAAGAAGAAGAATGGGACTGCCAGGGAAGAGAGGCTACAATTTTTAAAAGACTGGAGAGAAAGAAGTCATCACTGAGAAGGTAACAACTGAACAAAGACTGAAAGGACATGAGGGAGAAATCCAGAGGTATCCAAAAGAAGAGCTTGCTGGTAAAAGTTGAGAGCCAGTGCAAAGGCCCTGGGGGCAGGAGTGTGCGTGACATGCTAGAGGAAGACTGGGGAGAGTGTTACTTGGGCAGAGTGAGCCAGGAATAGTGAATCAGACAGGGATGGCCAGGAAGCAGATGGCACCCTCCAAGGAGGAACTGAAGAGGGTTTAATGAAGGGACTATTTACAAAAATGTAGGCAGGGTTAAAATGAGATAGGAAGAAAAAATTTCAATCTGGCTGTGTCTTTTCTGGCCACATGTTTGTCATATTACTTCAGCTCTCTGAACTTCTATTTGGGACATTTGTTAAATGACTAAATTAAGCTTTATCAGCTGGGTTCCTGAGGATAATAAATTATTAAAAATAAAAAAATAAATAAATAAAGATGACTGGCAAGGAGGGGTAATAACCCATTTTTACCCCTAGGCCTGAAGGGGCAAAGGCAGGGAGTAGTTATTGGAACCCACTAAGAATCAGCTGTAGGCAAGAGCTAATGGACAGAAGCTGTGTCTTTGATAGAGGAACACAGTCAAGATCTAGCTAAGGCCATGAATGGAAAGAGATAGAGGAATAAATACTCCGTCCTCTCACTTCCCATCTTCCCATTCCTACCAGTGCCTCCCATTGATTGAATACAACTGGAAGCCAAAACCTAGGGAAGACTTTTTGGAGATGTCTGTAGAGGCCAGCCTTCTAGGGCACAGAGCAGGGTAGAGAAGGGTGGACAGTGAATTTCAAAGGATAAATGAAGATTATCCATTAAGGGAAAGTAGTAGGAGATGAAGTCAGAGAGGTAATGGGGGCCTGAGAATGCAGAGCCGCTAGGCCATTTTAAAGTCATTGGCTTCAGTCTTAGAGAAATGGCAGCCATTGGAGGGTGTTCAGAAGGGTGATATGATATGAAGTGCTATCTCAGTAATACAAGCAAAAGAATACAGTGGCTTGGCTCAGGACGTAGCAGTGGAGGTGGTGAGGAGTGCATAGAGTCTGACTGTATTCTGAAGTCAACAGAATTGTCTGATGGATGAGAAGTGGAGTGTGAGAGAAAAAGACAAATACAAGATAGTCCCACATTTTGTGGCTGAGCACCTGAAAGGATGGGGTTGCCAAGACCCGAGAAGGGGAGTGGGCCCCGCAAAGGGAGCAGGCTTTGCTGAATGGCTGGTAGGTAGACATGTTGAGTTTGAGAAGTCAATTCAATACCTAACTGAAGATGTTGAACAGGTGGTATAATACACAAGCCTGAAGTTCAGGGGAATGGTTTCTACTGGAAATATAAACTTGAGATCATCAGTATGTAGAAGTATATTAAAGATATGAGGAGGAAATTAGCACTTTCCAATGAGAAAAAGAAATCTTCCTGGAGGCTTGTGATTGAGCCTTGAAAGATGAAACTTTGATGAGCTGAAATATGTTCTAAGAGAATCCCAGATTCACGAAAAGCCGTTAGCCAAAATTCTAAGATTTGTCTTGCAGGCAAGTTTAGGGATCAGTGTTTCATTGTTCAGCTTGAATGAGCTGTAAGACTAATGTTGGGGGGAGTCAGTGGCAGAAATGGGACAAGAACATAACCCTCCTGACTCCCAGTTCACACACGTGTTGCTGTGGACATACATGCTGAGCTCTTATTACATGACCATGTGAAGAGTCCACATGGAATCCTCACACATCTATTTATGGACGAGAAAACTAGTAAGAGTGCAAGTGATTTGCCCCAGCTCACAGCTGACAGGTTACAGCAGAGTGGGGATTTGAACCTGGGCAGGGTGACCCCATGGCCTTTGTCCTTACTACTCTCCTTTACTTCCTGACACTGTCAGAGGGACTGAACCAGGTATCTGTGGTAGTGCAACCTGGAAGCCATCAGAAAGTGCAGACTAACAAACCATGGGTGCTGGTTTTCTCCAGACTTTCCTCTGTAAGAAAAGTGAAGTGTGCCCATGCCTAAAGTCAGCTGAGTAGCTGGCAGCAGCAGCAGCTCCAGGAGAGGAGGGGGCCGTGAACTGGGCAGAGGCCACCAAGCTGCTGGCTCTGACCTCCCCTGAGAAAGCTGGCTGCATGGTCCAAAACATCAGTTCCCCATTTCTTGGCTCCCAGAGCAACCCAATCCTTATCCTGGGAGGTTAGCATTGAGGGTGTCCTTAAACAATAACAGGCCTATTCCTCTTCTCCTTGTTCTTCTCCAAGCCCATTTTAAGGATGAAGAAACTGAAGATCACAGAGGCCAAGGCACTTGTTCTACATTTTCTTGGAGTGTTTGTGGCAAAACCTATATTAGAACCCAAATCTCAGAATTCTCAGTCCAGGTTTCCACAAAACTGATCAACACATGTTTTAATTTATTCATTCTACAAGTATGCGTTGTGTCCTCTAGGTGCTGGTCTGTGTTTAGGGAGGGGGATCCAGCAGGGAACGAAGCAGGCAAACATCCTTGCCTTCTTGTAGGGGGCAGTGAAGGGATGATGGGGGGGGGGGCTGAAACTATCCCTTATTATTTGATAAATGTCTGTGCTATAGTGTTTCAACTAGAATGTTTCATGGTAGTGTCGTTACAAAGACAAAAATATATAAACAAATGGGAATTGGACCAAATTAGAAGAAGGTGGAGGAAGAAGAGGAGCAGAAGTGCATACATAAACGAGGGGTGTCAGGGGTGCTCGTAGAAGGGAGGCCTGGGTTGCCTCCTGGGTTGATACACAGTAAACTTGACTTGAGGGGTGGTCCCTGCACCAGTTCCCCAGTGCCAAAGCCAGTGTCACAGGGTATTGGAAGGAAGAAGCAGCAAAATCAGGAAACATATTTTCTGCAACAGGCATATTCCAGTAACTGAAGATTCCAGAACTCTCCACAGTTTCTTGGTGCCCCACAGAGAGCACTGCCTGTAGCTGTTATCAGCCCCCAGTAGAGGCAACTTTTAAATACCAGGATCACCTTCTCCAACTGATGCCATCATTCTCAGAGCTGGCAAGTGTGTCAGGAAGACAATAGGGTGAGAGAATCCAGGGGGCTGGCGAGAGAGTCACTGAAATGAGTGACCTCAGAGACAGGTTGGGAGAGAAGGCCAAGTGGGGTGGAAAGCACTAGAACAGGGACAGATCATAACACCAGATCAACATAAGAATGTCAACAATACAGCAGATGGTGGGAGGAGTCCAGAAGCAGGAGAACAGCAAAGGTGGAGGGTGCAAAGGGAGATTTCAGAGATCAAGTGTATCTCTGTATATGTGTGTGTGTATATATAATACATAAATAAGATTATGTATTATATAATTTCCTATTATTTAGGAATAAATAAGATCATCTCTCTCTTACCCATACACACACACACATTTGCTCACTTTTGCTCTTGGCACTGGAATTACCTCACACTGTAAAGGTGCAACTCTGATTTTATCTGTTTCATTTGAGTTGGCGCTGGGTATTTGAAGTCACAGATGTGTGCTCTTTGCGGAGAAGAGAATTTTAGTGTGGGCAGCCCAGGCAGTTTGTGACGGTGAAGCTAGCCCAGAAAGCTTTCCTCCTTCCCTTTGAGAAAGGCAGAAAAATCACATCTCAATGGTTTTACCAAGTGGTTTTCCAATGTCAAGGAATATTTTCCTATTTCCTGGTGGGAGTTGTTTATCTTCCTTCCTGGAATCTTAAACAAAGTTCAAAACAAACTTCTAAACAAAGGGACTGTCTGCTCCCTGGTTCTCAATCCCATTCTCTTGAGAGGAATTGGCCAGATTCTCCTCCCCTGATGACTTTCACAAATGGCCAACGAAGAATCCCACCCCAGGCTTCCTCTTGCATGTCCCCCTGGCCACCGATTGTTGTGGACACCCCCATGTGAAGGGCATGAACTGTAGAGAAGGCCAGCCGGCCAGCGTGAGTAGAATAGAGCTGATGAGCTGGTCACACAGGGCAGGGGTAGGTGAACGATGATAAAAATTAGCATACCTTGAGGACTTCACATGGATGCACCACACTAGTATTTTAATGGTTTTACTCATGTAACACACACAACAACCCATGAGGTAGGTACTGCCATCCCCATATTACAGATGAAGAAGCTGAGGCTCTGGGAGGCTGAGTAAATTAGTCAAGGTCACACAACTAGCCAGCGATGGAGCCAGGACTCAGAACCAGGCAGGCACCAGAGCCTGGGCTCTTGGCCAGGGCACAATCCAATTTCCCTAGTTACTGCTTTTGGAGAGGAATAATGCAGTCTACATTTATAGAAGCCTGGAGCATGGAGAGTGGAAGAAATCCTAAAGATGACCTGGGGCATTCATTCAACAAATATTTTATTAAGCACCAACTATGTGTCTGACGCTAGTCTAGAATGGGAGGGGGAAAGGTGTACAGCAGCAAACCCAGCAGACAAAGCCTGTCATTTCAAAGCAAAGCACAGAGATGATAAAATAGCAACAAATTAATTAGCTATGGGGTGGGGGGGGTCGGTTAACATGATGGAGCATGCAGGGACATAAGATAGCAGGCTCAAGAAACCTCTAACGTCTCACCCACGGGTCCAGCCGCCACATTCTACAGTTGAAGGCGAACAACAAAGAAAAAAAAAGACAGCAATGACCTGTTTAATACTGGACAAGTTTGTTAGCAGCATGGCTGGCAGTGGAAACTCTCTTTCTGCAACATCAGTCCTCTCTTTACAGTAGCTCCCAGTTATGACCTTATTTCCCAATCTAGACCCCAGTGCCGAGAGGAGAAGAACAGATCCTCAAGCACCCCTGGCTCTGTCCTTCCCCCCATCACACCCAGCGCCCAGAGAAGCCCAGGCAGGGCGGCGCCTCAGCGAGGCGCCAGCGCGTCCAGCAGGTGGCAGCAACGAGCAGCCGCGTCCCCTCTCCACCCGACCCTTGACCTCCCCCGCTACCCCCGCCCCTTCTCCCCCCAGCCCACCAGCTGGCATCGTGGATGTCCAGCTCCCCTATTTCGCTTTGCTCGCCCTGGAATTCGACACCCTAGAAAGTACCAGGGTTCATGAGCCAATCGCGAGGCCTAGGCAGGAGCTTCTGGCTGTCGGAGAACCCTGAGATGGGGCGGGAGCGGCTCGGCCCTGCCTCCCTGCAGTCCACACTCGCTTTGGCCTACGGAGAGACTTGGTCCACCGTGGGTGTGAGCAGGCACTGCCAGCCCCGCTTCTCCCCGGGATTAGCATCCGGCCTCCTCCTCCTTCCTGCTCTCACCTGATTCTCTTCCTGATTAGGAAGGAAGAATTACAACTATATTTACAAAACACATGACATAGAAAATCCTAGGGCATCCACTAAAAACTATTCAAACTGAAAAATGTGTTCAGCAGAAATCAATTGCATACCTCTGTTCTATAGCCAATTGATTTTTTTTTTTTTAGGAGGTACCAGGGAATGAACCCAGAACCTCCTACATGAGAAGCAGGTGCTCAACCACTGAGCTACATCTGCTCCCCTAGCCAATTGATTTTTGACAAGTGTCACATCGCTCAATGGGGAGAGATTAGTATCTTCAACAATATACAAAAATTAACTCAAAATGGATCAAAGACCTAAATATAAGAACCAACATATAAAACTCCTAGAAGAAACCATAGAAAAATATCTTCAGGACCTTGTGTTAGGCAACGATTTCTTAGACTTACACCAAAAGCATGAGCAATAAAGATAAAGTAGATAAATGATACTTCATCAAAATTTTAAAACTTTTGTGCATTAAAGGACTTTATCATGAAAGTAAAAAGACAACCTACAGAATGGGAGAAAATATTTGGAAACCACATATAAAATAAGGGTTTAATATCCAGATTATATAAAGAACTTCTACAACTCAACAACGAAAGGATACATGACACAATTAAGAAATAGGAAAAAGACTTGAATGGACATTTCTCTCTGAAGTGGAGGGGTCACATAGCAGTTTGAGATTATTTATGAATCCCCAAAAGAGAGGTTATGTTTGTAAACTAATCTATTCCTCTGAGTGTGATTCCCTTTGAACGCATTAGATTCAGCTGACACGTCTTGATTAAATTATGTTAAGATTAGGGCTTTGATTAGAACATGTCAGTAGGGCATAACTCAAGGTTCAGTCCCCGCCCCTTTGGTGGGCCGATATAAACAGACACTCAAGACACATGGGAAGAGAGAGAGCTCCATAGATGCCAGTCAATTTTGATCCTGGAGACCCAGGGAGAGATGAGCTATTTGCCTGATAGTATACAGCTGAAGAGCAGCTGAGCAGCTGATAAGGCCTGGAATGAAAAAAGCCCTATGCCAGACTGATAGAGGAAGCCCTGAGAGATGAGCCCAATGCCAGCCTACAGCTGAGATCGGAAGAAGCTGGGCCAACGGAGCCTTAAGAGGAAGAAAGAAGGAGAAACAAGGTAGAGATTGCCTGCCATCTTGCTTTAACACGTGGCAACTGACTTTGGTGAGAAAGCAGCCTTGGGTTGGACTCTTTGGGGCCTTGTAATTGCAAGTTTTTACCCCAAATAAATACCCTTTATAAAAACCCAGCAGACTTCTGGTAGTTTGCATTAGCACCCCTTTGGCTAATACAGGGTCTTTGTACATGCAAATACAGACTCAGAAGTTCTGAGGGAGAGGAGAATACTGACTTAAGGACAGGCATATGGTCCAATGGAATAGAATTGAGAACCCAGAAATAAAGCCCAAACATCTGTGTCCAATTGATTTTAGACAAGGTGGTTAGACCATTCAGTGGGGCGATAATAGTTTTTTCAATAAATGGTGCTGAAACAACTAGATAACCATGTGCAAAAAAATTAATTTGAACCCCTACTTCACTCCAGATACAAAAATTAATGCAACATGGATCAAAGACCTAAACATAAGAGCTAAAAATCATAAAACTCTTGGAAGAAAACAAGTAATTCTTCATTACCTTGGATTTGGCAATAGATTCTTAGATTTAACACCAAAAGGACATGTAACAAAGGAATATATAGACAGATTGCAATTTATCAAAATTAAAAATGTTTGTTCCCCAAAGGACACATTAACAGAGTAAAAAAAAACAAAGAAATTATTTGCAAATCATATATCTGAAAAGGGTCTAGTATCCAGAATACACTAAAAACAAAAACGCTTACAAGCCAAAAACAAATAACCCAATTTTTAAAATGGGCAAAGGACTTGAATAGACATTTCTCTAAAAAGATATACAAATGGCCAATAAGCACTTAAAAAGATGTTCAACGTCATTAGTCATCAGGGAAATACAAATCAAAACCACAATTAAATCCCACTTTATACCTTCTGGAATTTTCATAATTTAAAAAAGGAGGAAATAACAGGTGCTGACAAGGAGAAGTTAGAACCCTCCTACATTGCTGGTGGAAATTAAAAACAGTGCAGCTGCTATAGAAAACAGTTTGGTGGTTCTTCAAAAAGTTAAACATAAAATTAGTATATGACCCAGTAATGTCCATCAATGGATAAACAAAATATGGTATATCCATATAATGGAATGTTGTTCAGCCATAAAAAGGAATGGAGTACTGATAAATGTTATAACATAGATTAATCTTGAAGATATGTTGCTGAGTGAAATAAGCCAGACATGAAAGGCCACATGCATTGTGATTCCATCTATATAAACTGTCTAAAATAGGCAAATCCATAGATACAGAAAACAGATTAGTATTTTCCAAGGGCTAGGGGGAGGACAGAATAGGGAGTGACTGTTTAATGGGTCCAGGGTTTCCTTTTGGGGTGATGAAAAAGTTCTGGATCTAGATCTTGGTGCTGGTGGTACAAAATCATGAATGTCCTTATTGCCACTGAATTGTACATTCTAAAGTGGCAAATTTTATGTTATGTGTATTTTTATCATAATAATAATAAATTAGACAATGGGGGAAAATACCATGCAAACACTAATCAAATCAAAGTTGGAATGCCTACATTGCTATTAGTTAAAGTAAACTTCAGAACAAGAAATATTACCAGGGATATATAGGGATATTACATAATATCAAAGTGGTTAATTCACCAAAACATAACAATCTTAAAAGTGGATGCATGCAACAAAGCATCTTAAAATGCTTGAAGCAAAAAATAATCAAACTGAAAAGAAAGCTAGGAAAAAAACACTATTTTATTTGGATATTTCCAAATCACTTCTCTCTCAGCAATTAATAGGACATGTAGTCAAGGGAAAAAAACACATATGAATACAGAAGACTTGAACACCCCTTTTAATCAATCTGTCCTAACTGACATTTATATAACACTCCACTAAAAACCAGCAAAGTACATATAAAACATTTACCAAGATAGAACATATTCTGGGACCAAAAAAACACATAAAAAATTTACAAGAAATGAAATGAGTAAAATAGTTTCTCTGACCACAAAGGAAATAAACTATAAATCAATAACAGAATTATATATATGGAAAATCCTCAAATATAGACAACACTCCAACAACTCAGGGTACAAGGAAGAAATTACAAGGAAAACCATAAAACATAAAAAATTGGGTGATGCAGGAAAAAGAGTACTTAAAGAATTTTATAGCATTAAATACTATAATAATTGTAGAAAAGAAGAAATATTTCAAATCAACGATCTAAGCTTCCACCCTAAGAAACAAAAAAAGAAGAGCAAATTAAACAACATTAGAAAATAAAGCACAGAAATCAAATAGAAGCTGAACCAAAAAATAGAGAACACCAATGAAACCAAATCACTGTTTCTGTGAAAAGATCCGTAAAACTCCTCTGGGCCCCAGGATACTCTCTGCTCCCCAGGATGCAGAAGCAGCCTCCCATGTGTGCACCATCCTCCTGGGGCTCAGGCCCCCAGGAACGCGAGCTAGAAGAGCGCTGGGAGGGGACTGCCTCCTCCCGCCTCCTCCCTGCACACGAGGGACCAAGGCCCCGCTCAAGGCACAATGCAGCCTTTGATATCTGGGCTGAGCAGGAGGCCCAGGGAGGATGGGAGGGGCAGCCCCAAGTCCTTGCACCATCAGGCTTCTGGCTGGGGAGCAGTGCTCCTCCCTGCCTTTCTGCTAAGTGCTTTGTGCCTATCAGGCTGCGCACTTTCCTGGTATTCTAGGATTGAGATACACAATTTGGTTCTTGTGGGGCGGCCGGGATGGGGGAGGAGGGCAGAGGGCATCCCAGGAATCAAGGCTGCTGTTCTTGCCGCTGCCTGCAGAGTGGTTCCCACCCAGCCTCTCCGGGCCAAGGCCCCCTGAGGGTATCTGGATGCAGCTGGAACTGTGGGCGCAGCATCTCCCCTCAAGCCCAGCAGCATCAGTGAACCAGCTGCCAACCCCCAGCCACAGACCCCCAAAGTCTTGGTCAGAAAGAACCTGGGAATTTCAGGTGCAGCCCAGGCATTTTACAGGTGAGAGGCTGGAGGACCAAATAGGGTAAGACAACAAGCATCACAAAATGTAGTCACATAAGGCTAACCTCATTTCCTGTTTTGGATAGGTGGAAGAAGGGAGTGCAGTTGACACATTGAGTTAAACTTTAGAAAAGCCTCAAGCAAATGAGATGGAGAAAATATAGCCAAATGCCAATGAGGTTAGACAGATCGAAGACTGATTTAACCATCACTAATTAATTACTTAATGCTTCCTTAGATACTACTTTGAGCAAGTTCTTAATCTCATGCCTCATCCCATTACAGGCCAAAATTTAATATAATTTTGGATGAAGGCATAAATTCACTCCTTTAAATAATATTGAATGAGTACCTACTCTGTACTAGGCACAGATACTCTTGAGTGAAAACAGAGCTCCTGCCCAAACAGAACCTATAATGCATTAGGGACTTAAGAGATCAATCAGTCACCTAAACGCCTGTCTCAGTAAGGGCTCTAACAGAGAGGAAGTTACTCTGTAAGAGCACCTAAAAGGGGACTTTCACCCTGTTGGGAAATCAAGGAAGGCCTCCCTACAGAAGTGACTCTCAATCTCTGAAGGATAGCAGTTACATAGACAAAGAAGGGAGGGAAAAGAATCCCAAAGAGGGCAAGTACATGCAGAAGCAGAGCCAGGAGGAAAATGACAGAGGGAGGGGATGCAAGACCAATGAGCAAAGGGTGCAGGGACCACAAAGAGCAAGGTCCTGCCTGCTGGAATATAAGCTCCGTGAGGGCAGTGGATGTTTTATTATTTTGCTCACAGCTTTATCCCCAATGCTTAGAACTGCACCCAGGGCATAGTAGGCACTCACAAATATTTATTGAATGGATACCCAACATATAAAGCTGACGGAATATGCAGGAGCTATGGGCAATAGAAAAAAGGACAGAAAAAACATTGGAAAACAGAATCAGAATTCACCATTATCTCAAAAATCTTGAAGGAAATGTCAAAGTAAGAAAAAAAGTAAATGAGATAAGTGTAAAATTCTTAACTGAAAAATACAATGAAATAAGTATACGTGGGAGAAATGGTTAAAAACAATATCTATAAGAAAGACTTCAGGATTTTAGTCATCCTCATGCTTAAAATGTGAATTATCAGTAGACCAAAATAGGAATGCAATTTAGGCTACATGGAAACTGACTGTGTAAGAAAACTAGATTGCAAGCGCTGCTGTTCTCTGGGCTGGCTAATGGGATCGTGCCTTAAGCTCTAGATGCCAGATATCAAGGTGGACATTTATTCTCTAGAACTCACCCAGAAAAGGGCAACTAATTATAAAGTAAAGCAAACCAGCAGATTTAGGGAATACCTAAGTTAACAGAGGATGTTCAGCAGACAAGAAAGAAACTCAGAGGGAATAGAGTAGTCATATTTAAATACTCAAAGGCTCTCATGATAGGGAGGGATTAAACTTTTGTGGTCTCTGGGAGCCTAATCCAAGGTTGAAGGTACAAGAACAAAGTTTTCCACTTAATCACAGAAAGGTTTTCTAAATCAAACCTGTTCCAAAATAGAAGACTGCAGCAAGCCTGGAGCCTCCTCAGAGGAAGAGTTAAGGTGATGAAGACAGAAGGCAGAGCCAGGTCATGACTGGCCTGTGCTTCTGCGTGCTTGGAGACTGGGCTTGATCCACAAAGCCATGTGGGAGCTTCACAAACATTATTTTATATATATATATAAATATATATATATATATATATATTTTTTTTTAGGAGGCACCAGGGATTGAACCCAGGATCTTGTACATGGGAAGCAGGCACTCAGCCACTTGAGCTACATCTTCTTCCCCTCACAAGCATTTTAAGGAGGGCAGCAGCCTGATTCAGGTTCTGTTCTGAGAAGAACAGTCCAGTGTGGAGGAGAGCCTGGGGGTCAGCTACACCAGAGGGCAAGACGGTTCATAGTACACACCAGCTCATGCTAGATGCTATTACTTTGACTGCAATTGCATCACATCTATAGACCAATATGGGGAGAACTGATATCTTGACAATACTG
This sequence comes from Tolypeutes matacus, assembly GCA_026826555.1. NCBI lineage: Eukaryota > Metazoa > Chordata > Mammalia > Cingulata > Chlamyphoridae > Tolypeutes > Tolypeutes matacus. The sequence continues at coordinate 9,138,244 of JAKSZT010010581.1, forward strand.
AGTCTTTTAATCCCATGATATGTCCCTCCATTTATATAGGTGTAGTTTGATTACTCCCGTCAATGTTTTGTAGACATCAGTATATAAATCTCACATATATTTTGTAAGACATCCAATTTATTTCATGTTTTTGGTGGTATTGTGAAGGGTATTGTTTGTAGATTCTCTAGGAATTTCTACTTAGATAATGATGTCATCTGCTAATAAAGACCTTTTTTTTTCTTTCTTCCTTTCCAATCTGTATGCCATTTCTCGTTCTTTTCTTATTGAACTGGCTAGGATTTCCAGTACAATTTTGAATAGGAGCATTGAGAGCAGATATCCTTGCTTGTTTCTGATGTTAAGGGTAAAGCATTCAGTTTTTTTTGTTTGTTTGTTTTTTTTTTTAACATTTAGTCTTGAAATATTGAGTAAAATGTTAGCTATATATTCTCCATAGCTGACCTCTGTCAGGGTGAGGAAGCTCTCTCTATTCTTCCTAGTTTCTTGGAACTTTCATCACCAGTGGACTTTGAATTTTGCCAAATGCTTTTCCTGCATTTATTGAGATAATTATGAAGTTTTTCTTTCCTGTTCAAACCTATCAATATGCTAAGTTAACATTATTGCTTTTCAAAGATTGAACCAATCTTGCATTCCCAGGATAAACCTGCTTAGTCATTATGTATTATCCTTTTTATATATTGTTGGATTTCATTTGTTAATATTTTGTTAAAGATTTTTTGCATCTATGTTCATGAGTGATATTTGAACTATAATTTTTTTTTCATACAATGTCTTTGACTGCTTTGGTATCAAGTTAATATTGGCCTCGTAAAATGAGTTGAGAGGGAAGCGGCTGTGGCTCAATCAGTAGGGCTCCCGTTTACCATATGGGAGGCCCCGGGTTCGGTTCCTGGGGCCTCCTGGTGAAGGCAGGCCCGCCCGCATGGTGTGGTTGGCTGACCCAGCGAGCACAAGCAGCAAGGGGGGGATAAATGAATAAAAATAAAAAAATCTTTAAAAAAAAAAAAAATGAGTTGAGAAATGTTCCACTCTCTTTGACTTTTTTTGGAAAAAAATTATAGTATTATGATATTATTTCTTCCTTAAATGTTTGCTAAAGTTCACCACTGAACTCATATGGGTCTGGAGTTTTCTTTTTTGGAAAATTTCTAGCTACAAATTCAATTTTTTTTCAATAGATAAAGCATTATTCATAGTGTCTATTTCATCTTGAGTGAGCTTTCAAAGTTTGTGTCTTTCAAGCAATTTGGTGTCTCTTCTCCTTTTTTCTTCATCAGACTGGCCAGAAATGTATAAATTATAGTCTCATTTGTTTTTCTTTCTTGCGTTTCTGTTTTCTATTCATTGATTTTTGTTCTTATCTTTATTACTTACTTCTGCTTGCTTTATGTTTAATTTGTTTTTCTTATCCTGGTTTCTTAAGGTAGAAGCTTAGGTCATTATTTTGAGACTTTTCTGCTTTTGTAATATAAGCAATAAAAGCTATAAATTTTCCTGTAAGTATTCCTTTAGCTTTAACCCACACATTTTTATATATTGAGTTTTTATTTTCCTTAACTCAAAATAGTTTAGAATGGTTGACAGTTGGATACACTAGTCTGGAGTAAATAAGAAGTATTTGGGAGGGAACTATAAATTTGGGAGTTATCAGCAGAGATATATTGGGAATATGAGAAAGAAGATAGCACTTCCAAATGAGGAAAACATAGAGATGGCATGCAAAATGAATCTTGAAGGATGGAATTTTGTCTGTCAGAAATAAGTGAGAAGACCATACCAAATTGAAAAGTCACTAGTAAAAGTACTAGGAAATTAGAAGCATGTTTAGGGAAGGTTAGTAGAGCAGGAAAGAGCTAAAGGATTGGAGTTAAGGGGATCCAGTGGAGAAATGGAATTAAAACATGCTTCCTGACTTCCAGTTCATTCATGCATTCATTTTTACTTACCAAACACATATTGACCAACTACTTGGACCAGGAGCTATGCTCTGTTCTGAACATTTGTAATAAAAATACTTATTGAGCACTATTTGCTCAATGAAAAAAGAAGCTTCATTTAGTCCGTCCCACGTGCTATGAGAGATACCCTGACATAAATTATCCCTCCCCAGTAATCAGACAAGGAAACTAGCTCTCAGCTGGCAGGTTTTAGCAGAGTAGGGATTTGAACCTGGGCAATGTGACCCCATGGCCTTTGTCCTTACTACTCTGCTTTACTGCCAGACGTTCTGTCAGAGGGACTGAACCAGATGTCTGTGGTGGTGCAAACTGGTAACAAGCCATGGGTGCTGGTTTTCTCCAGACTATCCTTTGTAAGAGAAGTGAAGCATGCCCGTGCCTAAGGTCAGCTGAGAAGCTGGCAGCAGCAGCAGTTCCAGGAGAGGAAGGGGGCTGTGAACTGGGCACAGGTCACCAAGCTGCTGACTCTTACCCCTCCCAGGAAAGCTGACCACATGGTCCAAAACATCAGTTCCTTGTTTTTTGGCTCCCACAGCAAATCTGGGGCCAAGGGCAGCAACCCAAGCCTTATCCCAGGAAGTTAGCATTGAGAGTGTCCTTGAACAATAACAGGTCTACTCCTCTCTTCTGGTTCTCCTCCAAGCCCATTTTAAGGATGAGGAAACTGAAGACCACGGAGGCTAAGTCTTTTGTTCCACATTTTCTTGGAGTGTTTGTGGCAAAGCCTATATTAGAACCCAAATCTCAGGACTCTCAATCCAGTGTGTTTTCCACAAAACACCCTCCCTTTGATCATTTCATGTTTTAGAAGTACCTTCCCTAGTGAGCAGGCTGGGATGGGAACCTGTGTGTTTTCCACGTACTCCATTCAAGCCCATCCCTGACACTCCCTACCACTAACAGAGAATGGAATTTCTCCTCAGTTAACCTTATCTCTCAGAGAAATTCAGGCTATCCAGCATCTGACCCAGTAAATAGGATAGGAAGGAGGAGCCCATCCATTCAGCAAGCCCACATCAAGTGTCTTTCCTGGAGAGGCACTTGAACCTGGGCACCAAGAGGGACATGCAAGGATGTCAATAGCAGCATTGCTCAAAATCGTGAGAAATAGAAGGAATTTAAACGCTCATGCATATGGGAGGCCCTTAATAATGATGGCATATTTAATCAGCAGGTTTTAAAAAATGAAGTAGGTCTACATCGAGGATCAAGGAAAGATCACTAGAGATGTATTATTTTTTTAATATTTATTAATTTTATTTATTTCCCCCTCTCCCCCCTTGTTGTTTTGTACTTGCTGTCTGCTCTCTGTGTGTTCTTCTGTGTCTGCTTGTCTACTCTTTAGGCGGCACTGGGAACTGATCCTGGGACCTTCCGGAGTGGAGAGAGGTGCTGAATCTCTTGCACTACTCAGCTCCCTGGTCTACTGCATGTCCTATTGTCTCTCTTCTGTGTCTCTTTTTGTTGCGTCATCTTGCTGCGCCAGCTCTCTGCTCAGGCCAGCTTGCTGCGCAGGCCAGCTTGCTTTTCATCAGGAGGCCCTGGGAATCAAACCCTGGACTTCCTATATGATAGACAGGAGCCCAATCACTTGAGCCACATCCGCTTCCTTCTAAGATGTATTATTAAGCAAAACCAAAAGAAACTGGCAGTACCAGGCACACAGTATAATCCTGTTTTTGTATAAATGTAGACTATACATATGACTTTGAATATGTAGAAAAAGGATCACGCCAAACCCAGAGGGTGATCCACTTATTCATTCCACAAATATGTTTTGAATGCTCTCTATGTGCTGGTTCTTGCTGGGGGTGGGGCAACCAGCAGTGTAAAAAGCAGGCAAACATCCCTGCTCTCTTGAGTCTGGGTAAAGGAGGGGATGGGGTGCAGGGGAGGGGGAAAGGACATGACCTTTTTTTTTTTTTTAAGTACTTCTGTGTTATCATAAGTTCTTACAAGAATAATTTATTCATGATTGTGTCATTGTAAATATGTAATTCCACAAAAGAAGCAGGGAAGCGGCTGTGGCTCAATCAGTAGGGCTCCCGTTTACCATATGGGAGGCCCCGGGTTCGGTTCCCGGGGCCTCCTGGTGAGGGCAGGCCCACCTGCGCGGCGTGGTTAGCTGACCCAGCGAGCACAAGCAGCAAGGGGGGGGATAAATGAATAAATAAAATCTTTAAAAAAAAAAGAAGAAGATGGAGAGAGTAGAAGGAATACATATGTAAGTGTGGGGTGTCAGGGTGCTTGTGGAAGGGAAGCTTGGGTGTCTCCAGGCCTCTCACATCATAATGAGCCAACACCAATTCCTAGTCCCAAGCACGATGTCCACCGTGTCTTGGAAACAGAGAAGGATCAGTTAATATTATATTTTCTGCAAGGGGCATATTCTAGAAAGAGTCCACACTCCCCACCATTTCTGATACCCCAGAGAGAATACTGCCAGCAGCTGGTTACAGCCACCCCCTGCCCCCCAAAGGGACTCTGTGGGTTTATTGCATAAAACTGGCTGCACTGTCCTCCAGATCACCACCCTGAAAACATGGTTTTAATTTCCTGGCTGCTAAAACGAATTCCACACAGCAGGTTGGCTTAACAAACAGAAGTTATTGGCTCATGGCTTCAGAGGCTAGAAGGCTTGCTTCCTACCAGGGTTGGTATCTTCTGGCTGGCCAGCAATCTTTGGGATTTCTTGGCACAGGCAGTGCATTTGGCAATATCTTCTCCTTTCTCTTCTGGGTTTCCTTGACTTTCGGCTTCTGGCTGTTCCCCATGGCTTCTCTCTCTTTGACTTGAACTCTGCTTATAAAAGACTCCAGTAATCCAGATTAAAACCCAATCTCCCCCTCTCTATTGGTAGCCGAGTGGACATCACCATGCCAAAATCCTCAAGACTGAGGAATGAGCATACATAAGGGGGGAATGCAACTGTGCGCCAAAGTAGCTTACTATTATTCTAGTAATGGAAGAACTTATAACATTGATATAAAGATAGTAGTCACCAGAGGTTCTGAGGAGAGGTAGAGGCAAAAATAGGTGTAACATGGGGCATTTTGGGGACATTGGAATTGTTCTGTATGATATTGTAATGATGGATACAGGCCATTATACATTTTGTCAAAACCTACAAAATTGTACAATGCAAAGTGCACACCATAATGTAAACTATCGACCATGGTTAGCAGCAATGCTTCAGTATGTGTTCATCAATTGTAACATGAAAGATGTTATTAATAGGGGAAACTGTGAGAGGAGGAAGGGATGGGGTATATGGGAATCCCCTATACTTTCAATATAACTTTTCTATAATCTAAAACTTCTTTAAAAATAAAGTTGAAAAAAAAAAACCCAGCCTGATTCAGTGGGACCACAGCTTAACTGAAGTAACATCTTGAAGAGATTTTTTTTTTTACAATGGCTCTACACCCACCAGAATGCAGACCAAGACCTTGAGCTAATCCAAGCTGGGGCCAACGGTTCAGTTTATCACACATGATCTCTACACTGTCTTCTCCATGATCACATGTCTCTTTCTGGCCTGTGCCCCCTGTACAGAGCCAGTCACTTAGAGACCCTCCCTTTTCACTGGTTGTCGCAAGTAATAGCAGAGGATACATCTTCCCTTCTTGAAGCTGCACTTTGCTGCAGACTAATCACAGGTGAAATTTACACATACTAATAAATTTGACCCAATATACCCAAAATACAATCATTCCAACATGTAGTCACTATAGCAAAATTATTAATGGAAATTTACATGCTTTTATTCATACTATATCTTCAGAATGCACATTGAATTGTATAGAAAGCATGTTGAAATGATAACATATGGGGAAAAAAAATAAAGAACAGATTACAGCGAGTAACACAGATTACACAGAGGGACACACCTTCCAAATGACCCTCACTCTTTGGCAGAGTAATTTCACTGTCTAGGAATGTATACTGAAAAAAAACAAAAAAAAAACAGTAGTCTGCACAGAAAAATGGGCAGCAAGATAAGGTATTGACCATTAGTATAGCAAAATCTTGCTCCCAACTTAATGTGTTCTTAACTCTCAATAATAAATTAGATCACTAAATTTGGAGCCGGAAGCCCTCAGTTCAAATTCTAACTCAGTCAGTTTCAAGCTATATTCTCTTAGGCATATTTCTCCTATATAAAAGTATATATTATTATTAATAGAGAGAGTGAAAGAGCCTATCTCAGAGAATAGCTGTGAGGATTAAAAGAGGTGTTTGGTTTCTTTTACTTGTGCAAAGCTTGCACGCACACGTGTGTGCATGAATGTGTTCTGGTCCTGGTTCTGCAGTGTTAAGCTCTGTTCATACAGCTGGAACTTGCAGGACTGGGAAACAGAAAAGGCACCCAGTGAGCAGAATGTACCTGGCAGCCAGGACAAAGGTAAAATCCCACTTGCAACCTGAAAGCCCACTCAGAAATACATCCAAGTAAAACCAGATCCACTTGTCCTCAGACATAATCAGAAAGCTTCCTTTCAGTTGCCTGTGACCTAGGGCAACCTGGCTGCATTTCTCTCCTCTTGCTCCCCAACTGGTTAGCATCTTCAAGAAACTTGAAGGTTGAAAGCTGTTCACCTAGGAACAAAAAAATGAAATTACATACTCAGTTATTTTATCATTATGATACTTGGCTTCCTGTCTAATGAATCTATTTCAATGATAGGGAACATATAGATGCCTCTCTTTCTTTCTCTGGGTATTTTATTAATAGATTTCAGTGGGTGACCTTAAGCAAATCCAACATTTCCCCTTTCAGTTTCTTCCCCTCTTCCTTTGGCTTTGAGTCCCCACACCATTTGGATCTTGCTCCTTTTTTTTTTTTTAAAGATTTATATTTTTTTATTTATCCCCCCATCCCACCCCTTATTGTTTTCGTGCTCGCTTTCTTGCTCTCTGTGTGCATTCCCTGTGTGCTCTCTGTGTCTGCTTCTTTAGCAGGCACCGGGAATCAATCCTGGGACCTTGGATGTGGGAGAGAGGCACTCAATTGCTTGAGCCACCTCAGCTCCCTGGTTTGTTGTGTCTCTCATTGTCTCTCCTCTTTGTCTCTTTTTGTTGCACCAGCTCTCCGCATGGGCCAGCTCTCCACACAGGCCAGCTCATCAGGTCTTGCTCTTTCAAGGCTTCAGCGGTGTTCCTCTGGAATCAGCATGCCCTGAACTGCATCCAGTAATCCAGGTGTGTCGTGTCTAAACCTTTTTTGTTCCATGGACCCCCTTGTCAGTCAGGTGAAAACCATGAACCCCTTACTAAGTCCACACTATACTGTGTATTATTTAATAAATATATCACACCACACCAACACATCCCCACAAGAATAATGTTTTGTTTTGTTTTTTATTTCAATTCACGTTCACAGACCCCTTGTTAAGAACCCCTGGCTTAGAGGCACTGGCCCCTTCCCCATTTCCCTTTCTGTACTTCTATTATTGCAGCCCAAATTCACATCAGCCGGTGATTCAAGCCACACTTTGAGAAACACAACACCAGTGTTTCTGATATCTGGCTGCATCCTAACTCACTTGGACAGATTCATCAAAATTTCCGATTCCCAGGCCTTGTCCCTATTCACTGAATTAGAATCTCGGGAGGTAAAGTCCCTGTAAATTTTATTATATACTTCTGAGGTGATTCTGATTATCCTGAAGTTTTTGGCTAAAAGTGCGCCAGTGGTTTCTCTCACAGGCATGAGGACAGTTCATGGAATTCAGGGGACTGAAAGTCCAGGTTTCCTTTCTTACACATAGAATCAACACCAGTTAGTTAAAAGCCTTAACCAGCAGGGGGCAGCACGTGCAGGGCATTTGAGCTGCAGAGAAAATCTGTGGTAGCTTCAGATTCCTCACAGGTACAGTGATCAGAAAGAGCCTATAATTGTAGTGTTCCTACTGGTGAAACTCCTCCAGTCATTGTTTCATCCTTGTACCATGCGTGTGAAGTAAGTGAGGAACATGTTGTCTGAGAGAAGTCAGCTGACTTCTCCAAGGCCACATTGCTAGTAATTGCCAGAGATGGATTTTCCCACACATACCAGGGGGATAGGGTAGGTTTACATGCAGTAGCTTCCACCACTTAAAACCTACAATAGGGCATGAACCAGAAACACACACACCCCCCACACCACAGTCTTCACTCCCAACTCTCACTCCACCTTTGGCAATATCTGTCTAATAACAAATTCTAAGACATTTTTTAATCTACAAAGAAACACACCAGTATAGAGGTTAAGCAAACAAGTACAGCAAGTTTATCATCCATGCTCTTAACAACCAAGTTTCCAACAGGACATGCACAGTCAGCAGAAGTGAGAGTAAGAAAGATCTGCTTAAATCCCATAGACTAGTGCTTGTCTATGCAAACAGACACCTATAAATGCAAACAAATCACCTGTAAATCTTATTAAAACGCAGATTCTGATTTATTAGGAATGAGACAGGGCCTGAGTTTCCACACTTTCTAACCAGCTCCCAGGTGGTGCAAATGGCTGATGGTCTATATACCACATTTTGAGACCCACCACCCTACTCTCCATGGATGGGGGCACCAAGTTAGCATGAGATGGAACCAATAGAGCTGCTGACCCCTTAGTTTCTTGCCTTTTACTGTGTGAGCATCTCTCCCCACGGAGAAGAACGCTAGTGTTTAAAAACAATATTGTTCATACATGGCCCCTACACCAAGCCCATCACTTGATCTCATACACGCCTGAAAAAAACTGTTATCATTCCATAACTGGAGAAAAAACTGGGGTTGTCAGGCTTCTAAATTACTCCAAGGATTATTTTAACTAAATGAGATTTTGAGGTCCTAGCTTCCAGTATGAGTGAATCCCACGTATTCAATGCTATCATTCGCTTGGAGCAGAGGAGGGGTCATTGTGTTTTGTTTTAATTTTTTTCACTCTGTTCCAGTAGTTCTCAACCTGAGGTGATTTTGCCTCCCAGGGGACATTTAACAATATCTGGAGGCACTTTTGCTTAACACGGCAAGGGGGCGGGCGGGGCAGCAGTGCTACTAGCTTCTAGTAGGTAGAGACCATCCTCTTACAACAAAGAATTATCCAACCCAAAATGCCAACAGTGCCACTGTTGAGAAATCCTGCTCTATTCTATCCATTCAGATTGATCCATATCTTTGGCAACTTATTGAATGATTATTTGAACATTTCCACACATCAGGGGTAAGAAAAAGAGCAAAGGCAGCCGTTCAAAATGGAAACCATAGAGGTTTTCACTGGACAGGGAAGTTTAGTGGCTGAGAAGTCCAATGATTGGGTTTGAATGACAGTCTGCCACCAACAAAGCTGGGTGAAATTACACAGGTTACTCAAAATCACTCAAATTTAATTGCCTCAGACATAAAATAACTACAAGCACCACGGGGCAGAAACTGTCTATATTTTGGTCAGCAAAGTCTATACATAGCAGATAGTAGGTGCTCATGTATCTATCAAAGGAATGAATGGTACCTGACTTCCTTGTAACAATAGTTTTTTTAATCTGATTTTGAATACTACTTTTAAAATCTTGATTAGAGACTTGAATGTTAGGAATTACTATTATTGGCCACACCTTATCTTGGAAAAGCTCTGGGAACAGTAGCTGGCAGTGGAAAAGAAATATCCACTGTCGCATCAGACAGCCTGGGTTCAAATCTTGGCTCACTACCATGTGAGTTTAGACATTTGATTTAATCTCTCTAAGCCTCAGTTCCTTCATTTGAAATATGGGGATAAGAACAATTCCTGCCTCATAAGGTTCTTGGAAGAATTAGAAATAATTGAAAGTATGGATCTATCTCTGATTATTTGTAATTGATAATTAGTGATTAAAATAAAGGAATCTATTCTGTGAAAATAATAGATAGATAGATAATAAGCAAACCAAAACCAGAAGATTTAAAATGAGATAATTTATGCAAAGCCCTCAGTGCAGTGCGTGGCACATAGCAAGCTCTCAATAAAAGGAGGCTTTATTATGTTTTTGGCCTCTAGTCCCCAAATTGAGGGCACCTGATCAGTTACCGCTCAAAAGAGAAGTAGAAACACAGTACTGAAATCAGAAACTGTCCCCAGAGACCATGCTGACCTGGCACCTGACTGCATCAGGAGCTCACTTTCACACTCTCAGCCCCACAAGCCTGAATGAGGGATTTTGGAACAAATGTTCTATGCTTGTCTGCATGTCCACTTAGTCATATTCAGAATACAGTCCCAATGATTAGATGCACAGCATTTTCATTATGCTATAAAGTTAAAGAACACTAGTGCCAAAGCTGAAAATTGTTTGGAAAGCAATGAAACAAGTGAGGAGAAAAAACTGCAGCCTCTGATTCAGTAATGAATTTTGCATAAAGGGTCCCCATTACAGTGTACCCAGAGACCATATTGCTACACACTCTGCATTTCATTTTTTTATGAGAAAGAAGAAAGCAGAAAGAATCCAAACTGATATTAGCAGGTTATTCATGAAATTGAGTTCAAGCACGTATCTTGATTTGAGCACATGGACCCAAACCATTTATATTTTATAGCATCATAAAAGCATGGAGCTGAAAAGAAGCATCTGGTACGGTCCCTTCATGTTCCAGATGAGCAAATTAAATCACTGGGAATTCAGTACAAGCCACACACCTTCAGCCTTGTAGTGGTCCACTTGGGAAGAAAAGTCACATGGTTATCCCTTTGGCCAATCTAGCCTGACTCCAGCCTGACTCAGCGATAAGTATCTTCAACTGTATGGGCTGAAGAGAGACTAGGAATTCATTTAGCCCACTCTTCTCACTGGATTTGTGAAGTTCACCCGTCCATCCAAGTAATATTTGCTGAGCACTTACTATGCACCAGCTATGGACCAGACAACATTTGTCATCCGTGGGTTTTCTGTGTTTTTTTAACATTTCAAAAAAGTGTTGCACCAGAGAAATGCCGTCTGGCCTAGTAAAAAAAAAAAAAAAAAAAAAGAAATAAACAAAAAAAAAGTGTTCCTCTTTATTTAAACATAAAACACATTTACAGCATGCAGGTTAACTTAAAATTATATGACGTCTTCCCCAAACCAATTCTCTTTGAATTTATCTTCAAAGCACTGAAAATAAACCAACATATTCCACAGGTTTACTCAGATTCTTCTCTGTCATCTTATGTCAAATTGAGAGTTACATATAGTAGTTAGTATTCTTAAATTAGGCAATTAATTAATTGATCACCACAAATAAATATTATTGTTATTTCATTGAGTTTTGCTTTTGAACTTATCAATACCACTCAGAGGAACATAAATATATGCAATTAAAAAAAAGACACTGCAAAATGAAGTGTCAGTGTTCTATAGGAAGAGAAATTTTCATTTACAAGAGTAAATGGTCTATTTAATGACCTACCATAGTAAAAAGAAAGAGCAGTTCCACTGAAAACAAATATACGAAATTCCTGGTACATTCTGTGAAAGATGTGAGCTTATAAATAGATAAGAAACATTAAGATTAAAAAGAAAAAAACTAATATTGTATGTTCTGAACCACATGCTAGTTACAAATCTAATATTTGTTTCACAGCACCAATACCCAATGATACATTACTTACAGGAATGAAACTACCATATTCAGACAAAAAAAATTTTCTGCTTCATTTATGAATGTTGCCAAAGAAGCAAGTTTTTCATTTGAAAACAAAATATAAATATCTACATGAGTGCAGCCAAATGTTTCTCCATTTAAAGAACTATCATCATAAATAGGCTATAGCACTTTTTTTTTAAAACAGTTAACTGCATTACTTCTACCTCGCCGTACCAAGTTCTCGTCTCAGTTTTTTGAGTGTTTCTTTTTATCAGTCCTAAAAGCAACACAATTATTTCAAAGCCTGCAGACTACAACAGCAAGAATTTTTTTATTGTAAAAATAAATAAATTTATCTTTCAAATCAAAATTATTATAAAAGTGGAAATTATAAGAGTTAAGGAAATAGAAAAATAAACCAATTATGCTCTGAGTCTTCTGGCTGTGGCTCCAAATTTAATACAAATATCTGTGTATAAAACCTTTTCAAAAATTCTACCAGCCACATCCTATCACAGAACTTTCCAAATTTTTCTACGGACTGATACCTTAGATCCCCATTTTCTCTTAATTTCTGCTAAAATAGTCACTCCCTCATGATGAAGCTTTTTCCTATTAACTTTATAACTTCCTAAAATATACTGTTGATTTAGTTTAATTATCTGAGGAATAAGTGACAAAAATAGGAACACATTTAGTACTAATTACAAAACTATGGCCTACAGCTAACAAAATAGTTTATTTAAAGAGGGTTATTAGTGACCTGCAAATAATTCACTATTTCTAGGCTAAACAAAAAATAAACTACAGGTATGACAGTGTAGCAGTTTAAAAATACTTGAGGGATTTCAGACCAAAATTTACCTACATATTTTTAAATTCACCATGTATTTGTCCTATTTCTTCACATTTTTTCTTAATTTCCATAGGTTATAAATTTAAATCAACCAATACAGTATTAATATGGTATTATATTTAATTCTATAATATCTTAATTCATTTCACTATATTAAAGATAACAAATTACTATCTGTCCAATTCTTTTATTAGTAGCAGGCTCACCAAAACAAAGCAAGGTATTTTCATTCCATCAAACTATGTTGAGTATAGAATCAAGAAAAGAAATACAATTTCTTTTCCAAACTTTCTTAGATTTGCTTTTGATATTGTAAAGTATTTCTATTCAAAATAACTCAGCATCAGGCATTTCATAAGATAACAATTAAGCAGTCTTGGTCAGTTTCAAATCCCTAATTTGATAGTTTTAAAGTTTCAGTGCTCAGATAGTAGTTTTCAGAAGCAAACTTCAGAGAAAATACAAATAGCCCTGTATCATTTCAAGGGATTTTAAAATACAGTACTGAACTGATGTATTTTGTGGGCATGTAGTGTTGTATGTAAGTGGTAAAATTTAAGGTATTTAATCTAAATGTTCCATTTTTCCTAAAATAAGGAAGATATTTTAAAAAGAAAAAGAAAAAGAAGAAGCAGTAGCAGCTAGGTGATTTAAACTGAGATTAAAAATTAAACACACACAAACAATAAAAATAAAAAGCACAATCCTATAAGGTACAGTTAGTTTGGCACAGTGAAGACCAGACTTAAGACACAATGGACAAACTGTAATAAATAGGGCCATAGTGGTAAACTGTCATTTTTTTTCCCTCCTAAGACACCAAAAGTGCACTCTAGTTGTGCTGGGAAACAGCAGAGTTTATAAGAGGGGGTAGGAAACAGCTGTACAGGCCAGGTATAATTTATACATTTTTTTTTATTATTATTATAATTCTACAATCCTCAGGAGGTAGAAGTTAGTCAACTGAATGACTCTGTTTGATACTATGTCCTCTTCAAACTCCAATTCTTTCTCAACACCTGTGAGTTCGTGTAAATGCTTACACTTTGCCTCCTTCACCATGTACTGCCATGAGCTGGCTGTTCTGAACAAATGCACCTCCTTCACAAATTGCACTTGGATTAGTTGGTGAAGCTGCTGGATGTTGCCCAGAACAAACAGGTTTAGCAGTTTGTGCTGAATGTCCTCTTCTGGCCCTATTCTTTGATCTGACTGCTTCCTTTTATGATCTACTTCTTGCTGATAGTGTTTAGGATAACGAGATGCATTTTCTTTGGCTTCTTTCAGTGCTGATTCCAATGCTTAGAGGTAGCTCTAAGTCACTTTTCCAACTTAGGTAGTTCACAGTGAAGATCTGCATTATCACATACTGTTTGTGCACTTTAGTGAGTTGTTCAAGATTATTTTCAAGAAGGGAGATTTTTTTGCTTTTGAGCAGCACTGCCTCCAGTGACATCAGAATCAATCTTGGCATTCTTTTTAACCTGATGGCCAGATCCTGAACCAAAAGCTTCTGTAGGTTGTGTAAAGTTTGAAGTTCTTTTGCCACTGTCTCTGCCAAACACTTCAAGTCTTGTCTTGCTTGTTCTTGTCTATTTTGCATAACGGTAAGTCCATGTAGTTTCTTGCTCTTTTCCTGATCTGTAGCTTTCAACTTTTCATGTTCTACTCTCAGATGTTTCTGTTCTAACATCATTTCCTTGTTTGGGTCTTTAAAGATCAGTAATAAGTTTTTCTTTTGCTTCAACCTCATCTCCCAGACTACTAATTTGTTTTTGGTGAGTTTCTCTGGCTCTGGATCCGCTGGTCAACAGTTTGCTTAACTTCATTTGCAGTCTGAACCTTATATAAGTGCTCATTTTACATTTCATGGACTTTCTCTTGTGATGGAAGCTGGACTATTTCTTCACTGAGAGAACTGACAGATTCCTCCAGCCGTCTTCTCATTTGCTCCACATTTAAAAGTATTCAGTAAGTGACTTGATTTTGGCATCATGTTGAGGGATACAAAGTTGGCATGCAGCTAACTCCTTTTCATTTTCTTCCTTTTTGGTGGTGGTGGTGTTTTTGCTCTCAGTCTGTGTGCTTTCTAATTGTTTGTAGCGTTTTACCGTTGTTTTTACTTCGGATTTCATTTCACTAATGTAGAGCCTTGCAACTGTGAACTCACCTACTATGCCAGTTCCTTCAGGTTGCTTTACATCATTATTTCCTACAGCAATTCCTATTTCTGCCAGATCTTTTAGTAAAGATGCCATCATCTCAGCTGCTCACTTCTTCTGGTGGTTGGTCATTTCCTTAAGTTTCTACAGCTCAGCATCTATACTTGCTCAAGTTGCCGATTTCTGATTCAGTTCATCATTAAGCAATTCATATTCTTTAGTTTTGTCTTCAACTTCCAGAGACTTCTGATCATAATTGACAGCAAGTTCCTCTAAGGCCTGTAAAACTTCCTTTACTTCTTCTTTAGAGGTATCATTTTCTTCTTTAAGGCAATTTAGCTCAGCTTGTGTATTATCTTGATCTTTTCTGGTAGAGGCTAGAAGCTCTTCCAGAACCAACATTTGTGTTTTCAATTTCTCTCCCAACTGGCTCTTTTGATTAATTTCTTTATCCTTGTCATCAAGTTCTTTGTACAATTTAGCAATTTCTTCTGCACACTTTCTTTCGGCATCAATAAAGTTTCCAGTAACTCCAATCGCGGCTGCTGGTTTATCATTGGTAATAGTGATATCCTTATCCACTGTGAAAGCTTCCAAGTTGGCTTTCTCTTTGTCAAATTGTTCAATAGGCACTGTCTCCCCATTACACCATCAATTGAATTCATTTTCAAGCCACAGAACGGTGTTCCGTTGGGTATTTTTTTTTTTTCCTCTTTCACACTTCTTTTTCCACTATTCTGCAGTTAACTCTACATTGACACAAACTATGTTCTTAATTGTTTTGGCCCTTTGACTAAATAGGAGTGTAGATTTTGTTTCAGTTTCATTGTATGATGATGCAGAGCAGCAAATTACAATGGTGGTTCTACAGTTGCCACCTATGAATCTTGAGGGATTTGTGTCATTTTACTATCTCAATATGGAACAGTTGTACTACCCTCAGCCATAGCAGAAATAACATTTCCAAGAGTAGAAAGTGACTTGTTGATGTTCTTAGCGTTATCCAGCACAGCACCTTCAGCTCCAGTTTTACTAACCTTTAACTCAACCAGATAGTTTTCCACTAAGTTTTTGTTCCGTTTGTGTTTTCTTGTTTTACATTAATAAGAAATATACTGTGACTTCTAGAGCTATGTTCGTTAATATTTGTAACTGCTACGTATCTGTTAAGATTTTCTTTCATCTATGGTATCCATAACTTCATCTGAACTACATACAAAACGCTCTGCACCCCTTTACGGAGGGAACTCGGTTTTTGGCTTCATGAACTGAAAAGGTTGGTCTTTGAAACATCTAATAGGTCCCTTATATTATCCAAATACATCTCAAAATATGAAACCTTAATATGAAATTCAAAAAATTTTCACCCATGGAGTAAATATAATGAAAAATATCTTGCACTATTCTTGGAATAATTCCATGCCTTCTGATCATGAAGTTTACCCTCCATTGTGTGCGTCTTTCCAGAGGATGTTTGTCCATATGCAAATATTGTTCCATTGTACCCCTTAAGTACAATCTTTTTGCACAGTCATTATATACTTGCTCTTGGGATGTGTTTGATTGGAACACCCTATCAAATGGAAATAGCTTGGACGCCATCAGGACCGTGTCTTCTCCCTGAATCGTGGCGGCTTACTTATCGCCGCGGCTCACCTCAGACTCGTCGAGAAGTCGGAAGCGACGTATCACTTTGCTGTTGCCCTCAGCCGGGTCCGCCATCTTCCCCACCGCCGGGAGCCACTCCCCGCCGCTCAATTTTGCTCTGGGGAGCGCTAGCGAGCAGGGCCCGCGGGCGCAGCGAGACTCGGCGCCGCGCGTCCCCGGGCGGGGTGTCTGGGGAGCGGAGCCTCGAAGCGCAGGCACCGGCAGCCTCGCCCCGAGGCTCGCTTCCGATCATCATTGCAGCCACAGCGGCGGCACCGGACAGAGCGTCCCGCGGCTCCTCAACTTCTCCGTGGCCGACCGGGGCAGGCTGCGAGGCCTGGAGGGTGTCCTGGAGACCCAGGAAGCCGCCCCCTCCTCCCTCCTCGGGAAGGAGCGGGCGGGGCTGACCCGTTTGGCCGCCAGCTGTGCCCTTGCCGGCTTGCGGGTTCATTTGTCATTCTTGGTACTTGAGCTGCAGAGGGCAGAACCGGTGCCCACTCCCATTACACTTACATTCAAACGGACGACACAATCAATAAACAAGGGCACAAATAGACTGTACAGTATAACTCCAGGCAGTGATATGAGTCTGAGAGCGACAGGAGAAAGGACAACTTGAGATTGGGTGGTCATGGAAGGCTTCTCTGAGGAAGCAACATTCACTGGGAATGAAACCTGAACAATGAAAAGGAGTCAGTCACATTAAATTCAAAGAAAAGAGGGCTCGGGGCGGAAGGACCAGCGACAAAAAAAAAGTCCTAGGCAAGCGTAGGTGCAGAACGAATAGACAGGAAGCCTGTATGGCTGGAGCAATATGAGCAATGGGGAGAGTGGTAGGAAAGGAGGCAAGAGCAGTGGGCCGGGGAAGGATGCTGGGGCTGCCGGGGCTTGCCCAAGCGTCCCCCTGGAAGGCGTAAGCAGAACTGGGATTAGAACCGGAGCCTCAGGCTCACAGTTTTGATGGTTCGTGTAGACTGTGCTGTGCAGGGCCTTCCTAATGGCGACCTTCTGTTGAGTCAGCAGATTAGTTATAGGAGGGGCCAGTCTGGACAGTGGCCACCCTGTGCTCTCCTCAGGAACTGGCAGAGAACAGGGCTCCAAAGTCTAGGTAAAGCCTATCATTTGAAATGCTGACCTGACATCTTTGAGCCTCACAGAGCCCCAGAATTCTGTGAGTTCTCCTGCTCTCTCCAGATAGGCTCCTCATCCAACTGGATTGTTCCCCTATCAACTAGACCAGCTGCACTCCGGGTCCTCAACCTCATGGGTTTCACTTCCCTGCCAGCCCACGGAATTATTCAAGCCAGCCAATCACACCCTCCTTCAGGAGCCAGAGGCCACCCCATCGACTCCTTACTTAAGAGCCTGACTCCCATAGCCCCTGCTGGCTCAATCCCTGTGTGGCCCTGCATGGTTTGCAGGGTCCTTCTCTCCTGGACTGTGAGTGAATATGACTAATAAACTGCTGTTGCTCACATCTGTCCAATGTCAGGTGTCACAGGCTTGGCCATCTTGTATTATTTAGGGTGGGAGTTCCCTCCTTCACCAACAGGGTGCATAGAAGGTGATCAGAACAAGCCCCCAGGGGCAGAGTGACCAAGGTCATTGAGAAGGACAGCGGATCCCCTCCCTTCCCTTTAGTCACCGTGACTTACACAAAGTTAGCCAGTCATGAATCAGCACAGCCAGCCAAACGGAAGGGCTCCATATAGGCTAAGGCTAATTTTTTAAAGAGTATTATTAATTTTTAAATTATACAGGAACGCATGAATACATTTTTCTTGTAATGAAATAAACATGGTCCCAAAAGCTAATGTCCAGTCAGACCCCACTCCTCCAATCCTTGCCACCTTCTCACTCTCCCACCTCTACCCCTCTCAGAGCAGAATACTATTATTATCAGCCAGGTGAAGATCCTTCCAGACCATTTCTTATGTCTCAAAATGGTATGCATGTGCCCCGAGGAAATATAGTATGATTTTTATGGGCTTGTAGCATACTGTATATAAAAAGACTCTACAACTTAATTGTGTTTTTTAAAATTTAAAATGTTATAGTTGCCACATTCCTATTTAAAATTTTAATATATAATCTTGAAATAATTTCAAAATTACAGAAAAGTTGCAAGATTAGTACAGAAAGCTCCCAATTACCCTTCAGTAAGACTCCCCAAATGTTAAAATTTTGCCACATCTGATTTATAATTGCTTTATTGTTTTTTTCTACCTACCTATCAACTTCTGTCTATATCTGTTATATACCTTCTTTTTATTAGAGCAGTCTAACAACTTGTTTTTGCCCTCACTAAATGATAGAGTTTGAATATCTATCTGGATTATTACATAAACACCCGCATCATTTTATCCATTGCTGTGTAGTATTCCTTAGTATGGTATGCCACAGTTTATGTCCTTATGAGTAGCAATCTAGGCCATTTCCAATTATTTTTATATAACAAAGAATGCTGCAATGAAATGTTCTCCAGGTATACTTCTTTGGGTGTTCCTCTACGGTCAATGGAGGATTTCACTCTTAGATGCAATCCTCAAGCAGAAGCAGAATCAATCACGGGAATTTCCAAGCACCCAGTGGTTGCCTCAACCCAGACCTGTCCTTAACTCAAGACCAACCTCACCATTAACCCACTGCATGACTTTATCCAATCCCCAATCCCTTTGGGACTCAGGAAGGAGGAACCTAGTTTTGATGAGCTAAGAGCTCTCACTGTTCTAGCATCCTACAACTCTGATTCTGGGTTGAGGGGTTCTCTCACAAATAGAGGCTTCATTCCCTGTCAGAGGTTATAGGGCATCTGCGGGAGGCCTTTGGATCACAACTTCTAAGATCACAATGTGTCCCTCCAACAGTGGGACACACTTTAATGGTGTTCCTGGAGAAAGGACTACAGCACGTGAAATCCCTGACTTCTGCTTGCCCTTTTTCATGCCCTTTCTGGATATCAGGGATGTGATGTCACCTTCTGTAAATTTTGTATAAATGCCTGAACTTGAATCCACTAATTTATAATGAGATGAAGGAACAGCAATCACCACCTACTTTGCATGGACTTTATTTTACAAAGTACACAGTTTCTCATTTCATTCTTGGATCAACTCAGATGTACACAGGAGACAGATAATTATAATAAATATTATAATAATATGCAGTGAACACTGCTACTCATTACAGCTGAGTGACTTGAAATGAAAAGACATTAATTGGTTGCCCAAGGTCGCATAGCTAGGAAGGGAGGGCAAGCCTGCACTCCAGGCCTCCTGTTTCCTAATCCCATTCTCTTGCATTGGACTTCCCAGCTGTGTGGCTTTGAGGGCCCATTTGTAATCCTAATAACTGAAAGAGGCATGCATCTTCAGCAGACTTTAGGATTTAGTGAAAGATCATATTCAGAAATAGGATTTAGGTGTTTTTGTTTGTTTTTGTTTTTGTTTTAGGAGGTACTAAGAATTGAACCCAGGACCTTGTACATGCGATGCAGGCACTCAACCATTGCACTACCCCTGCTCCTTGCATTTAGGTCTTAAAGAGCCAAGTGAATCAGAGGAGAGAGAACCATGCTTGGGAATTAAGTTAACTGAACTCTAAGAAAAGATTGGTAAGTTCATGTTGTCTGAGAGATTTTATTTTCATTTTAAGGATACTGTCCAGGATATGTTTAAGTTGAGACCTAGAGTATGAGGTTCCAGCTTTGCCAAGAAACAGGAGAAGAGCAAGCCAGGCATAGGGACAGCAAGTGCAAAATTCCCCTTTGCAAGCAGAAGGCCGACATAGCTCCCCGTGCAGGGCACAAGAGGTTGAGGCAGGCACCCCAAAGGACCAGCCTGGGCAATCTGTGCTAGAGGACCTCAACGGATGGCTTCAAGTGAATATGGGATTAGAGGGGACCTTGAGGAAACAACCAGCTTCATTCCAGCGAAGCATAGCCAAGGAGGGCATGACAAGCAGGAGCACTGCAGGCAGACAAGAAATTATTGGTGACTAATGAGGAAGACTCAGCCTCTTAATCTGTGAAATGGAGGAATAGGACAGAATGCTCACTGATGTCCCTTGCAGATAGACTGTACCACTGAGGAAACTGAGCCGGAGAAAGATGGCCAAGGGAGGGGCAGGGCTGAGTCTCAGATCTTCCAAATTCCTCTCCAGAGCTGGCCCTACCCCAGCTCCTTCCTTGTGCTGGAGGGTGACTGGTGTGTCCCAGGTCAGGAGGGACCTCTGATCAGTGGCCGGACATGAGCACAAAGCCACAGAAGTACCTTGGGGGGGGGGGGGGCGGGGAGACCATCTGCTTAGGGCTCCCCACAGGCAGTGCTGCAGCCCCCAACATTGTGATCTCAAAGCCAGTCCCTTTGTTTCCCCCTGCAGAAGCCTCCCGAAGAACTCAGGAGCCACTTTGATGCTTTTTGTTTTGTTTTTAAATTTCTCCAGAAAACAATGTGAGGAATAAGAGGCATGGCCCTCTAACAAAGCTGTTTCATCCAGAAAACCAGATCTGATCCCTGTCATCTCCACAAAGGTTTCAGAAGCTCCTCTAGGGAGGAAGAGAGAAGACCCATGTTAGTTAGTGAGTCCCCAGCAAAGCACCGTCTCCTGGTGGGATGTTCACTCTTGGCTCAGGGCCTGGATCTCGGCACAAACCGGTGGTGCCCCTTTGGGGACAATGGTCAGAACCAAGAATATTTAGAATGAAAGGAACTTCAGGAATCATCATCTAGTCCAGTCCTCTATTTACAATCATGGAAACTGAGGCTTAGAGAAAATCACCTAACATGTTTCATGGTTGTTCCAAGGCTAAACAGTTAAAGCGTATTGAGCACTTTCTAATGCCTGATAGTACACCTAAGTCCTTTATACCTGTTATCACTGTTGATCCTCACAGAGAAGTAAGTATTGTTATTATCCCTATTTTACACATGAGGAGCCTGTGGCTCAGAGAGGTTAAGTCACTTGCCTAAGCACACACAGTCGTAAACAGTAGAGTCAGGACTCATTTTATCCCATTTTATCATTTTATCCCATTGCCCCGGGCTTCAACACTTTGCATCCTACTGTTACCAGATTTAATCTAGGTTCTTGACTTATGCTGCAGAAGTGAATTTTCAGAGCACGTCAGGTTAGTTGGGCCCATAATTTATTAAGGTAGGGAAAGAAGAGAAATGGGAGAAAATAACAGATCACGGGTCCCCAGTAGAGGGTAAGGAGCTGAAGAGTGATAAAGAGGGCTGATTTATAGACTACAATTTCCCATTATAGAGTATAAATGCCCAGGTTTTACTTGCATGTTGATCCACGCAGGGGGGACACGGAGAGAGCAGGGCGCAGAAGCCATGAGGGGGCAAGAGCCAGGAGCAGAGGCAGGAGCAGGGAGAAGGAGGAGCAGGAAAGATTTGACCTTTGCTCCTGCTTTTTATTTAAACTGTTAATTATTCCACCCCTTTGCTAATGGCATGGGAGGAGTCCCAGGTATTTGTGTTTTGATTGATTACCCCACCCATCAATCCCCCTAGTGAGGCCAATGATAAGTCCCTGGAGAATATCGGAGAATCTGGGAATCTCATTCTGCATGGCAGAAATCTCACGAGGGTCTTCCAGCAGCCATCTTGGGGTATCAGTGTCCACACCAAGTTCCAGATCCATCTACTGATTCCCTATATGAAGCTTGCTTCACTACCACAGCAGAACCGCAACCAAGGTCTCTGATCTTCCAGCCAGTAGAGCCACTTCGATCCCAGGCCTATTAGTCCTGAGGACATGCTCTTCCATGACCATCTGCACCCCACACAGCTCACCCAAAATAAGCCGCAGCCCTGTCACTGGGATCCCGTCCTGCCCCATTCTGGGCCTGTGATTCTCTCTTCAGTCTTCGTTCTGCCCTCTCTCTTCTTCTACCTCCTCCTTCTTCAGCCTCAGCTCAAATGCCCCTTCTTCAGAAAGATGCACCCCTTTTAATACCTACTACTGCCCTATGTTCACTTATTTTACAGATTGTGATCCTAAGGCTGTGCGTTTGTTTGTTGTCTCCCCCATATTTCTGCCAGGCTCAGTGCCTGGCCCAGTCTAGGCATTCGGTTAGAAGTTGTTGAATAAATAAACAAATGAATGAACTAAAAAATGAAGGAATCCTTTAGCTCTTCAAAGAAATGTTTGCCAACATCTTATATTTGTACAATTGATTTGGTTAAATCTACATAATGCAAAAGTTTACCTTGATCCAAGGACCAGGTAATTTAGGGTGTGTCCTTCCAGGTCTTTTTCCATGCATTTTATTTTATTTTTTTTTCCATGCATTTTAGACAAATGTATATGTGGAACCTATGTGTGAAAAATGATATATCTAAATAATATTATATATGTATTCTATGCATATATTACATATACTATTTATGCACACAAAACATATATATCTTAACCTAAAAGGGATCATATTACATATTTTTCCTGCAATTTTCTTGTCTTATTTAATCACATTATATGGAAATCCTCCCACACTAACATATGTAGATCTGCCGCATGTTGTTAATGACCATATTATTTTTCAAAAATAAAAATAAAAGTACTCACTTTTGGTGAGAGAGTCTAGTTATATAGGGTTGGCAAGTAGAAGCCAACATATAACAACCGCTTTCCCACCATTCCCATACCTTCTAGGCTAGAAGGATGAAGATGGTTGAGATTCATTCATAAAGGAACAGGGGCAGCACAGGAGTGAGGAGGAGAGGGACAGGCTAATGTGATGAAGGCAGGTGGAGGATGGAACTGGATGGGAATGAGAGCAAGGCAGCTGGAAAGAAAAGTGGGGGCCTAGGGCTGTGTTTGCCAATAACAGCAAGGAGGGGGGCAGAAAGTAGGGAGGAGAGTTAGAGAGGACTCCAGGCAGTGAGAGGAAGTCAGGAAAGACGGGAGCTCTTGGTGGAGAAGAGAACCTTGGTGTACTGAGTTGAATAATGGCCCCCCAAAATTCATGTCCACCCAGAATCTCAAAATGTAACTTATTTGGAAACTGGGTCTTTACAGAAGTAATTAGTTAAGATAAGGCCAGACTGGATTAGGGTGGACCCTAAATCCAATATGACTAATGTCTTTATGAGAGACAGAAGAGATTTACAGAGAAGGAAGAAGGCCATTTGAAAACAGAGCAGAGATTGGAGTCATGCTGCACAAGCCAGGTAACACCTGGGGCCACCAAGAGCGAGCAAGAGTCTTGGGAGGGGCGTGGCCCTGCCATCTCCTTGATTCCAAACCTCCAGCCTCCAGAACAGGGAGAGGATAAAGTTCTGCTGTTGTTAGCTGCCCAGTTGGGGGTACTTTGTTACAGCATAGTGAGGGCAGCCTGCAAGAAGTGAAACCATGGTCATTGGCCCCAAAAGCTTTCTTCTTTTTTTTGATGAAGGCAGAAAAATGGACTCCCAATGGTTTTGCCACATGGTTTCCCAACACCCAGGAGCGTTTGCCTGTTTCCAGGTGTGACTTGTTTATCTCCATGCTGGAGTCTTAACGTCCAAATCAAATATCTAAACAAAGGGACCCTCTGCTATCTGGTTCTCAGCTCCATTTTCTTACAAGGAAAGAGCCAAGATTCTGCTTTCCTGATGACTTTCACAGCTGATTCCACAGAGAATCCCACCTCCACGCCCCCGCTTCCTCCTGCGTCTTTCCCGGCTGCCCCCAATTGTTGTGGACATCCTCACGGGTATAGCTTTTTTGCTTATTTTAACCCTTTTTTCCTATCCTTATAATTATGCAGGGACAATAAGATTCTTGTCATAGTAGAAGCTATTTGGGCCTTGTAGATTGCTCTCTCTTAAGCTTCCAGTGGGATATATTAAAACAAACAAACAAACAAACAAAACCTAGACAAAAAGAACCAGTCAATTAAGTTCCCTGTATTTGGGAAATCATGCGGTATATTCTCATGACTAACATTCTGCTGAAATGCCCACCAGGTCTACATGAGTAAAAAATGGCAGGATTGTCACTGCAGGCAGGAGTAAGAGAGGTATGATAATAATTAGCATACATCAAGTCTTCATATGTCATGCATTCATTACACCAAGTATTTTTTAACACACACAATATTCTGTGAAGTAGGTACTAGCACTATACCCATTTTACTGATGAATTTGAGGCTCAGCAAGTGCCCAAGCTCACACAGCTAATAAATGATGGAGGTGGGACTGAAATTCAGCCAATCCAGATCCAGAGCCTGAACTCTTAACCAGGGAACCATCGGATTTACCTAATTCATACTTTGCTTCGTTAATTATTGCCGCCTCCCCCCTCCACTCCCACCCAATGAGGATTTATGCTCAGGAGGCCAGGGTTCTTGTCTGTCTTGCTCACCATCATATCCCCAGCAGCCAGCACAGGACCTGGCACAAAGTAGATACTCAATAAATAAATGATGAGTGAATGAATTAATGAGTGAATATCACACTTTTATTGGCCATGCCCTGAAATTTTCTGAAATTGAGGTTTTGGGTGATATCAAGAATAATAATATTTTCACTGAAAAGTCCTGTTAATTTTTACATATTTATCTGAACATACCTGAGAAAAAAATTTTCTTTGTCTTTCTCCAAGCACTAAAACCTAACAAATTACCTGTAACTTGGGGATTAAATAAGAACTCCCAATCTGAAAACACAGGGTTTCTCTAAAGAGATCTTTTGAAATAATTTACATATTTATCCATCTACTATGTTTCTAAAGTTATTCTAGACTTCTGTCCCTTTCAGTAGCAAAGAGTGGTCTGTGAATCACCTGGGATACTTGTTTGAAATGCAGAACAAGGAAAGCCAGTGACTGGGAATCTGCATTTTTACCAGAATCTCAGGTGGTTGTTATACAATCAAAACCTTGAGAACCATTGTGAGATGTTAGGGCTATTTAATCTCACACTCCTATTGAAAAAAATTCCATCAAATTCTCTTTCAAATATTTTGACCCTTTGATTTGTCTAAAAATTCTTTTTTAAAATTCCGGTGAAATGTCCATAACGTAAAAATCATTTAAACCATTTTAAGCATACAATTTTGTGACATTAAGGGCATTGACATTGTGTAACTTTCATTACTATCCTTTTCCAGAACATTTTCATCATCCCAAACAGAAACTCATACCCATTAAGCAATAACTCCCCATTTGCCCTTCCCCCCAGCCTCTGGCAACCTCTGTTCTGCTCTCTGCCTCTATGAATGCTTATTCTAGGTATTTCATATAAGAGAAAACATACAATATCAATCCTTTTGTGTCTGGTTTATTTCATTTGACATGAGGTCTTCAAGGTTCATCCATGTCATAACATGTATCAGAACTTCGTTCCTTACTTTGGCTGACTAATATTTCATTGTTCTTATATACCACATTTTATGTATCTATTCCTCTGCTGATGGACATTTGGTTATTATGAATACTGCTGCTATAAACATTGGTGTACAAATATCTGTTTCAGTGCCTGTTTTTAATTCTTTTGCGGTATAGCCCTAGAAGTGGAATTGCCAGGTCATATAGTAATTCTGTTTAAGATTTTGGGGAACCAACAAACTGTTTTCCACAGTGGCTGTATTACCTTGGAACCATGAGCCATATCAATGTATTTTATTCTGTATAAGGAAAAAACATTTTATGTGTCCTAAAAGGTGTTCTTTCCCCAGTTTTAAAAGGATAGCCACCTAACCTTATTCTGATATTCCAGGCTCTGGTGCCCTGAGACACTGTCCCAGGGGACCAAGCTGGAGGTGAGGAGATCTGGCCCCTTTCTGCCATGATGCTGAGTGTCCTAGGGCAAGTAGTTCGGCCTCTCTGACACACTTGTCTAAGTTGAGTGCTTAGAGTTGTGTAATTCTACACATGCTCTAACCAGAGTCAATCTACAGACAAGTATCATGTGTCTTCTCAGTCTTGTTTTTCTATACTCAAAAGTCATGCTTCTGTGCTCATGAATTAGGTTCAGAAGGTGACTGGGTAAGTCGTCAGAGGAATGTAAAGAGCCCCACCCTATGGACTCAACCTTACCCACAACATTCAGAATCTAGGTTTCTATAATAATCACCCATAACTATGAATTACGAAAACAAAACAAAACAAAAACTACTTTTGGGACAAGAGTTGGTTGACATACAAACCTGGGGTGGACCAGTGAGGTTGAGTCATGAAGCCACGTACTTGCTGTTTTCCTCAGCCAGGGAAGTATTTCAGATTGGGTATTCCTAGACGTTCCACTCTGTTATGTAATATTAGAACTGGAAAAGATGTGGGTTCATCCTAGCAACAGATACTTATTGATTATTATGTGCCAGATGCTGTTCTAGGGATTGGAGTCCAAATGGTGAACCCTCCTAACATCTAGTCTTTCATGGAGCTAACATTCCACTTGGGAGAGAGATGATAAACAGGTAACAAACAAATCAGTGACAAGAGAGCATAAAGAGAGTGAGGACCGAAGAAAGCAGACTCGAGGAACCAGTAATGTCTCATCCACTATTCCGCCCGCCACTTCCTGCAGGTGGAGAAGAAGGCAAGGCAGAGGCAGGAGTGACCTGCTCTTAGCAGCAGGGTTTGCAGAGGAAACTGTTTTCCTGCAAAACCAGTCCTCTCATCACAGCCCCTCCTAATTATGACTTTATGGCCCTTCGTCACCAGTATGGAAGACCGGGGAAGAACAAGTTCTTCAGCACCCCTGTCTGGTTCCGTCCATCTCCCCCATCACACCCTAGGGTCCAGAGCCCAGGGAGAAGCCCCGGCGGGGCGGGGCCTCAGAGACGCGCTGGCGCGTCCAGCAGGTGGCAGCCGCGAGCGGCCGCGCCCCCCGCGCTGTCAACCCTCAAGCCCGCATCATGGATGTCGAGCTCTCCTATTTCGCTTTGCTCGCCTTGGAATTCAAGACCCCAGACGAGGACCAGGATTCATGAACCGGTCGCAGGGGCCCGGGCAGGGGCCTCTGGCTCCCGACGCTGGCCGAGAGGTGAGTCCCAGAGCGGATCGCTGCTGCCTAGGCCGGGCGGGGACGCGCTGCCCCCGCCCTGCCTCCCTGCGGTCCACACCCCCTTTGGGCTCCGGAGCGGCTTGGCTGGAAGAGTCTGGGGTGCGCAGGAGCAGGCGCTGCCAGCCCCGCTTCTGCCCGGGATTCGGGGCCCCAGGAGCCGGTGGACCAGGACGTCGGTGACCTCCCCGCCTCCTCCCCTCCTTCCTGCTCTCACCTGCGCCGTATTAGTCCACTCACCTTCAAGGCCAGTGGCTCCAGCCTAGACTGAGAGCGGACGGCAGCGGGAGAGAGAGCACCTGAGGAAGCAGAGCAGGCAGTGACTGCCTTTTCACCCCACCCCACCCCCAGGTGATGTGTGAGGTGCCAAGAAGAGAAGATTTAGAAGGCAAGTGGGGCCTCCGTATTGAATGAAAGACCCGTGCAGAGGCATCACCATGAACACGAGCAGTAAGTGGATGCCTCCTTCCCTTTGCCATGGGAACAGGGGTGGGGGCGGAGGTGCAGGAGCCTGCGCTGGGGTGCCTGGGAGGCAGGAAGGAAGCCTGGCATCTGTGTGGACAAATGGCCCCCAGACTCCGTTTTGGTGGTTTTTGTTGTTCCCTCTAAGAGGAATATCTGTCCAGTTTTTTTCATGACAATTTTGCCAATATTTTATGGGCAGTGCCAGTTGCGTCTGCAGGGAAGGCTGCTGCCTCCAGCAATGCCTGTGAAGGCCTATGAAACAGGAGTGCTGGCCATTGTCTGACTGTGGGGGGCTCTTAGGAGACCTCCCTGCACACATCTGGAAAACCAGAGAAAGCCCTGACAGTCTAAGCTGGGAAGAACAGGGAGGCCCTCTGGTAGGTGGGCGGGGGGTGGGCAGACTATGGGATGGGAAAGAGCAGTTGATAAACAAACCATCACGAAGCCACCTTTGGATCTGGACATTGTGAAATATCCAGCTCCTGTGCACCTCCGGCCTTCTGGGCAAGGGAGTGTTTTCTCCACACATCTACAGGCTGTTGAGCCCTCCTGGAGAATGAGAGAAAAGGGACAAGCCTTTTGGCCAAGGGCTCTAACTTGCCAGAGGCAACAACTGCTTTGCAGAGCCCAAATCAGACATCAGGATTGATGTCTGATTTGACTCAGCTGCTGAGAAAGGCAATCAGAAATACAAGGGAGACACTGCCTGTCTCTTCAATATATAGTCCCTTTGATCACGGGCATCAGACAGTGGCCTGGGCAGTGCCCTGGGAGGGAGATCTGGGTCCAAGTCCCCTCTCCCACTCTCTTGCCAGCTTAGCTTGTCTGCGTCATTCCAGCATCGAGTGGGGGTTGTTGAACCAGAGGACCCCTGCTCTGGGTCTCTCATCTTTGCTGTCAGTCCCTTCTCTGGATCTCAGATTGCAACTCTGTGAAATGAGAGTGGTTGAATTAGAGACACTTCTGGGGAAAGAGGGACCTTAAAATATAAGAATTGACAAGTTTCTTTATTAAAAGCTAGAGCTGAGCAGCAAGCCCAGAAAATTCAGTACTTTATGAGGCTGAGTCCACACAAAACCCACTATTTCCTCACCCTCCCCTCCATTTCAAGGCTATTGGCAGAGACAGGAGGAAAATAAATCAATGCCCAGTGAGATGGCAATGAAATATATTTATTTACTATGTCTCTGCATGACTCATCTCTCTGATGTCTCCCTTTGTGTATTACATATCTATGCTTAGCAAGTGAGTGGGGCTGGACTCCCTCTGCCTCTTACAGCCAAAGAATTTTGCCTATTGAGTTTGACAGTCTGGAATGGTGTTTTGACTTCATACCAGGCTCAGGAAAATAGCAAAATTCTCCAGACCCAATCACCTAGTGGGCCACACGTTTCCATCGGCATGCCTTCAGACAAATAAAGATGTGCACTGCCTGTTGTGGCTCACCACGTCTAGGGGACAATGTATTTATGGGAGTCCTTTCTCACTAAAACAGGAGAAGAGAAAGATGGCTCATCTGTTTTTCAAGGAACTAAGAAATAAGGTTAACAGGAAACTGACCCTGTCCTTTTCTCTCTCCAGAATCCTAAGGAACTCTTGTCCTGTTAGTAACACTGGGTATTCTTGAAAGAAGGAAACAAGAGTTCTTACTTTTTTTTTTTTTTAAGGAAATGGTAACCAATAGAGTTGAATACTGCAGAAGATAAGGACTAAGGAAAATGACATTCCAGCCTCCAGTCCTTTTTCTAAGTAGGCAGAGTATGTTTGTTTTCTAGGAGTAGTAGAAAATAAACAGAATGGAATGGGCGGCCTGAGGAGACCTTGAGCTCCCCAGCTGCCGACTTCATGCTGAAGGGTTCACCGGTGGGGAGACTGTATGTAAACTCAGGGCTGGGGCTGGACTTGATGATGAGCAAGGCTCCTCCCCACCCCGTCGAGGGAGTAGGACCCAGACCCCACGAGCAAAGGAATGGCTGGGTCACGAGGTCACGGGGCCAGCGCATTGGCAGGCCGTCCTCGGGGGCCCTGTTCTGAGCCACAGTGCCCTTCCTTGACTTAGTGCTCATGCCTGCAATTTTACCTAATACAGCCCCTCACTTAGTGTTTTCTTTACTTTCCTTTGTTGGATACCCAATCTCCACCAGCCACTGTGCTAAGCACTTGACTTGCGTGATCCCATTGAACTCTCATACCCAACCCGTGACCGTGTGCATGGGAATTATTATCATCCCCATTTACTAAGTGAAATTTTGTAGCTAATGTTCAGTAAGTTGCCCAAGGTCGTGCAGTACACTATTAAATTATCAAAGCCACTTGGACATGTAACATATTTCACAGTGGGTGCAGTTGCTCCTTGCTTAATCTGGAGAGGAGGAACATGGGTGGTGTTTGGGCAGCTTTAGAGTTGACAGTGCTTGGGCTTTGGATTCAGACAGTCTCAGGTTCCAGTCCTTTTTTTTTTTTTTTTTCACTAAATTACCACGCGACCTTCACCATGGTTGTGCCATCTGCAGAGTGTGAGCGCTGGCCTCAGCTTGGAGTGAGATGAAACGTAATGTTCTGTGTGGGGCAGAGTGTGGCCCTTGGCGAGGGCTGGCATCACACCAGCAAACGTATGGCCATTGTCGTTGTTGGCAGTTGGACCTTTGGCCTCTTAGATTTAACTCCTTTGTCACAAACTGCAAAGAATACCACTAAGTGTGGTTTTGAGGACTAAATGAGGTAATATATGAAAAATGTTTTGGAAACATTTATAAATGACTTTTATTAATATGAGACACATGTCTTAGATGTCAAAGACCAGAGAATGGTCAGTCACTGACTCACTATTGTCAATTTTATTTTCATCAGAATCCTCTCCTCTGAAATTTAGCTGAGAATCAGCACAGCAAAAGCAGGAATTTGTGAGAAAGGAGTAAGTTTAGAGAGGATGGAGTTGGGATGGGGTGGGGATTAGACCTGATAGAAAGAAACAGGTAGAAGCAGGCCCTCAGAGCCAGTCAGGGTGAAGAAAGGAGGGCTCCCCGAGGTGAGGACAGGACCCCAATGGCATGATGAGCAGGATGTTCATCCTTAATCTACAGGACAAATGTGGATGCCGGGATATCCTGTTATGAAAACTGTTCTTTTAGTTTGCTAAAAGCTGCCAATGCAACACATCAGAAATGATTTGGCTTTTACAAGGAGATTTATTAACTTATAAGCTTATGGTTTGGAGGCTGAGAAAAATGTCCAAATCAAGGCAATAGGAGAAGCTCTCTTCCCAGATGCTGGCTGCCGGTGATGCTGGACTCCTGCCACATGGCAGGGCACAATGGCAGCTCCGCTGGTCTCTGCTTCTCCTCCAGATCCACTTTCTCCCTGAGCTCTGTTGTGAGGGATCAGGCACATGGCAGTGTCCACTTGTCTCTCCCCTCTCCTCTGGGCCTCGTTGCTTCAGCTCTGGGCTGCAGTCTGTGGCTTTTCTCTCTCATGGGTTCATTGATTTCAACTTCTGGAGGCTTCTCTCTGTTGCTTTTTTCTGTGTCTGTGGCTTTTATCCCTCCATTTATAAAGGACTCCAGTAAAAGAATTAAGACCCATCCTGGGTCCTCCAGTCAAATCAAAGGCCCTTAACTGTTCTAATCTAACCAAAGGTCACAATAGGTTCAATTTAAGAACGTAATTTTCTGGAGTCCCATAAAAGACTCAAACCAATACAACTGTATCCTCTCCTGAAAGCCTTTGTCGATGCTAAGATGGTACACTCCCTTGGGTGAAGGACTTCAGAGGAAGGGAAAGGAAAATAGGGCATTCAATCCAGCCTTTGTTTCCCCCTGTACACCCCCAACCTAATTTCAAAGATCTGTCATTTGTCTCCTGACCTACTGAGACAGCTCCCTAACTGGCCTCCCTACCTCTGCTCAAGCCCCATCCACCCTCTGCATCACACTGTGCTGTAAATGGATTCTGTCGCTCTTAGGCTGGGAGAGAAAAGTCCTCACCAAGACCCACAGGGTGCCTTGAGGTTTGGCCGCATCACGTCCGCGCTGCGCCACTCTCCATATCCCAGTTGCATCGGCTCCTTCTGTTCCCTTTACAGGGCTGGCTCCTGCCAACTTTGCATGCACTCTTCCTTCTACCTGGAAAGCTTTCTCCTCCCCAGCACCAGCCCCTCTTCCCACCCCCAGCCTTACCCAGGCCAGCCTCCTCACCCTCCAAAGCTACAGAAGCCCTCCCTGGACCCCCGGTCCAGCTCACATCCCCCTGATACATGCTCTCAGAGCCTCCTGACCCTGGTCCTTCAGAGTCCAGTCTCTCCCATTGTGTGCTCATTCCTGTGCTCATGGGTTGAAGCCATCTCCCACAGGACAGCACAGTCCATGAGCGCTGTGGTGGGCAGCCCCAAACAAAGATGCATTCAGGATCGTTTCTTTATTCTAGTATACACCTTGGCCTTTTGCCTGAACCCACCCAGCAAGGAAGGAGCTGCACCCAGGCCCCTCCCTCTCACACAGTCCCCAGAGCCACGGAGGCATGCCTGACCTAATGTGCATATTCTCAGGCAATAATAAATCTTTGGTTATTCTCTGCCAGTGTCTCCGGCTCCCACATTGGCCCAAGGAGTTCCCAGACCCTTGGGTCCAAAGACAGAGGAGACTGAGTTGACCCCAGTGAGCCAGAAGCCCTGGGCACCTGTCAATTCTGTGTCCCACAAAGAGCCATGCTCTTCACTTGGGTCAGAATGCTTAGGAGTTCCAAGCATCCTCGAGGCTCATGAATGAATGTACCATTCTCCCTCATTTTATAGGCTCCCTCCTGCCTCTCGCCTTTGCCTTGGTCTTTATCATGGATCGGCATGCTAACAAATTACTTTTCTGAAGTAGACTTTATTTTGGTGAAGAGAGTATTGAGAGGTCACATAACCCCCACAAAGATGTCATAGCACAAGCAAAAACCATCCTGGAGCAGTAAGAACTGGGCTAAGAATTCCTGAGTTTAAATTCAAGATGACAGGACAGATAGATAACCTCTCTGAGCCTGAACTTTATCATGTATAAAATATGAGCAGTAATGCCAATGTGAAGAGTTGCACTGAGGATTAAGTGAAATAACCTGGGAAACTAACTGCCTTATAATAAGGTCTCAGTGCATAGAGTTGAATCTGAAGTTGAGTTGGCCATTGAGTAGAGCAAAGTTCTGGAATGATGGTGTCTTAAGAACCAAACCCTCTCATTAAAAATTAGCCTATTCTGCTAGTATTGCTGCCAGTGCTGGCTTTTATACATAGGAGAACCTTAGCTTTCAGGAAGCTTTCAGGTAGATTGTTTACTTGGTATTGTATATATGGCAAGGGTTGAAAAGGGCAAGGCAGGAAGTGAAGATTCCAGGCAAAAGATAATTGCCCTAGTTCAGACAAGGTATGAGGGCCAGGTGGTTATAAGAATTGAAATAAAGGAAAACATGCAAAATCCTTTATCTGCATGGCCTAGCACCTGGTTGCTCAAAGGGTAAAGGAGAAGGAAAGAATTCTATCAGTTAGGGTGCTGACAGGGAACAGATGGGCACCTCGAGGGGAGTTGCATAGAAGGACTCTAAGGATATGGGAAGGTCAGGAGAAGCGAGGCTGAACAAGGATGGGCCAACCAGGAGATAGTAACAAGGCCCCATGACCCACCCCCATCTCTCCTGCCCCCAAAGCCTGAATGGGGTAAAAGAAGGAACCCAGACACCCAGAGGACTGTGGGGTGAGGGTGTCTACAGGACCAAGGTGGCAGTCAACCCATGGCAACACCATACATGGGGAACCAGGGAAATAAATACCCTGACTTCTCTTCCTCTGATTTCTTCTAGGTAACTCCTCATTGGCCAAATCCAACCAAAGCTAGGGGGCAAGTGAGGCAGTTGATGGGGCCCATGGTGGTCAGCCTTCGAGGGCACAGTGCCAGATAGAGGAGGCAGCAGAATGGGCCTAGAGGGGCAAGGGAGCTCTGAAAGCCAAGAAGGCCTTCCTTGCTGATCTCATAGCCCACTCATGAATTCAAGAATTCCTTAAGGAAAGGATCCATTATAAAACACAAGCACAGTAGAATGCCTTCTAAAGAGATTCTAAATTTGTAAAACAGAAAAAATAGAGGAGATTATTTACCTTACAAGGAGAGAGATTTTTTAAAAGCAGTGCTTCCCAAATGAATGAAGCAATTGTTGACAAATGATTACTTGAGGCTAAGGGGGTAGAAGTGTTGTTGGAGGAATAATGTAAGTAAAACTTTTAAAACCATCTGAAATAAATATAACACATCTCTGGAAATCACAATGTGATTTCAAGAGCACTTGTTGCATAAAGGAAGTGATAGCAATTCTGAATTCCAACTGTCCTATCTGGCAAAAGCTTTAAATTTAATCTTTCTGAGATAATAGCTGCCACAATAAATGGTCAACAACTGGCTAATACCCAACATTAGGCAGATACCATTGTAAAAGGCCAGAAAACAACCACAGACATGTGAGCACCTTTGACTTTTTTGGCAATTTTGCCAGTTAGTTTTCGTATAATTCTTAAGGCCAGAAGCTGAAGCCAAATTAATGGGGTTCGAATCCTAGCCCTGCCCCTGACTAGCTGTGTGTCCTTGGATAAATCACTTACCTTCTCTGTACCTCAGTTTCTCATCTCTAATGATAATCACATGGGGATAACAATAGTACCTCTCTCATAGAGTTGTTATAAAAAATAAGTACGATAATAGTTGTGAATTGCTTAAAACAGTGCCTGACACACAGCAAGTGTTTATAAAATGAATAAAAATAGTGTTTTAGATAAAAAAGAGTCTACAAGGAGAAACGTCCTTGTGGTTTGGTTTCCTTGACTATCAGCCACTGCCCGTGACCAAGAGGGATGCTGATAGTTGATTCTTAAACCCGAGTGTCACAAAGGTTATCTCCCTCATCCTGATGCTTAAACCCTAATGCTGCCATCCCTAACCAGTGGAGGTGTAGCCTCTTCTGAGATGCTGAAGGGAAGTGCTCACGTGTAGGAAGACCCCAGATGGGAGGAGTGCGGGTGACCTCGTGTGTCTATTTTCAGAAAGCACACTCGCCATCTCGCTTTCAGGTCCTTACACACAACTTTAACATTGCAATAGCATCATGGTATTGGTTTTCAACCTGTTTAGTTTCTAGGAATGTCCAGCATGGGAAACAAGGATGGCATCATTTACTTCTTCCCTCAACAAATATTTACTGAATGTCAACTCTTCACGAGGAAAGATACTGGGAACACAGCAATAAACATAGCAGACATGGTCTGTGCCTTCTTGGATCCTACTGGTGGGGCAAAATATACCAGCTGATAGCCAGCTTAATAGGACATGTTTTATTTGCCCTACAATGAATTTTCAATGAACTTGAATTATTTGTCAAAATTGAGAAATCTAGCCTATCTTTAAAAACAAAACAAAAACTGGAACTTCTTGCACCACTGGCCCTATTTTCCTCCATGTGAGACTACCTGTATTGGATGGGGCATGTACTCATCCGTAGTTTGCCACAGTCCCCACCACTCCCTGTTCAATTATACAAGGACAGCTTAATATTTTCATATTACCTTGCCAGTATAGGCATTTGAGTTTTTAAACCCCAGTCTGGTAGATGATCCACATAACATCAAACATGGAGTGTATCCTCACACAGAGATGTGGAAACTGCAACATATCTGTTAATTATTATGAGAGAAAGTCCTGTCTGGAGATTGATTAACACTGCCATGCTTTTAAAATCCTCTTAAAGTGAATGTAACCCAGCTACATGTCCTTATTTCCCCCAGCAGACCCATTCCCAGAAGGGTGACATCATATCCTGTTGGATACAGTTAAGCAAACACAGAAGCAAACAATGTCCCACCCCCAGTTCCTGGAGGTCAGTTTTGTTTCCAGATCTCAGTTGTAGGAAGTGGGGCATGGACCAAAGGAGGGCAATCTGGATAACTGATCCCGGCTCTGGGGACCTTTTTTCATGCCAAGAGATGGCACCCTAGGAGGCTGAGCTATTCCAGAGATTGTTCTGACACATAGGACTGCCTGGTCCAGTTGGTGACATCTTGCCCCTATCAGGAAGGTCAGTTTAGGCACCACCCAGCTGAGGAGTGATTGCTGGAAGGCTTGGCTACTCAAGACCTTTCCTCAGTTGCTAGGGAGTTCTCCTCCTTGAGAAAGAGTGGTGAGAAAAAAAAAATTATTCTGTTGAGAGTAGATTTTTCCTCTTTCCTCTGGAAGAAATCAAACTGTAGCAAATAATTCATAGAAAGCAAATCCTGGCACATAGATTTGATAAATTGATTCATTAGTGAAAAGCCCCTCTTTTTTTTTTTTTTTTTTTTTAAGATTTATTTATTTACTTTATCCATTTTAAAACCGCCCCCTTCCCCATTTGCTGTTTTGTGTCCATTCACTGGGCAGTTCTCTGTGTGTTTCCTGCCATCTCTTCTCATCCTCCTCCTCCAGTCTTCACCAGGATTCGATCCTGGAGACCTCCGATGTAGGAGAGAGGTGTTCTGCCGCCTGTGCCACCTCGGTTCCTGGTTTTCAAGCTTTCGGATGTTACATCATCATCTTGCTGCATGGCTCCCGGGGCCCGGCGGCTCACCGGAGCCTGGCAGCCCATGCATCTTCTATATATATTTTTTTTTTATTTTACCGGGAGGTCCCGGGGATCAAACCCAGGTCCTCCATATGGCAGATGGACGCCCAACCATTTGAACCACATCCGCCCCCATGCCCCCTCTTTTTATTTACTATAAAGATCTCTCTACTAAGCTCTAGATTCATCTTTCTGACCATGCACAAGAGATCCCTACCTGTATATTCCCAAGGTACTTTAAATTCAACATAATTATAAATATATTCCCTTAAAAGAATAAAACTGCTTCAACTCTTATGGTGCCAGTTGATTGCTAGGGCCTCCATCTACCCAGGCACCTGAGTTAGTGGTGAGAAAGTCGACTCCTTCGATATTTCCCTTCTCTCTCAATCCATCACCGCATCTGGTCATTTCTGTCTCCCAAACATGACATGAACTTTTCCTCTCCTCAACTGTCATTGTACCCCGGTGTCTACCACCAACAGAGAAATCAGACCAGGGAAAGCCAGGCCTGGCAACCGCTAGAGTGAAAAGTTGGAACAGGAAGTTCATTGACCACAAGTTCAGCAGGAGGCACCTGAGCCGTGTAGGCTGCTGGAATATGTGATTTCAGCTTGCATGGACAAGAGGCAGCAGTAATGCCACTCAGAAGATCCCTGATAAAGGCTGCCCGGGGAGGAGTGACCTGAACAGTGGAAGGAATTGAACCATGATAGGAAGAAGACTGTGAAGGAGCAGTAGGCAGACACCAGAGTCAGCTCCACTTGCTGCTTGTGTCTGCCCTGAGAGTATGGATGATCCCTTGACAATTTCAGATGATGCTCCTGGGTTGTGCCCTGCTCCCCAGAAGTCTCCAAGCCCCTTTTCTGAGCATATTACCCACCAGACGAGAGCTACACGTACAGTCCACTGTCCCGCTCCCCATGCTGCGGCATCACTGCTGGCCTGCTTGTGCGACAGCCCCACCCCCTCTCCTGGCAGAATTCCCCTCTCTACTGCCTGTATCATTTCCAAAGCTTGCTTCCTCGCATCTGCTTAATTTTGTGCAAAGCACGGGTCTTTCTCCATGGGTTGTTATCTCTTGCCCTCACCAGCACCAGCAGAGCCAATGAAATGACTGCCTTGCAAGAGTCTAATGACACAGTTGATCTATTTTAAGCACCTGAAGCACACTCCACCAAGTGCCAATCTTCCCGATGCAAGCTGCTCTCAGCATGCAGGAGCAGGGGCACCCTGAGGTCTGTTCCCGCTTTTCGAGATCTGGAGAAACAGCTCAGAGAACCAGGCTCTGCCATCCTAGGAAGGTCTAAGGCAACCAAAAAATTAGATATTTTCACAGTAACCAAACCAGCACATCTGAGAGTCAGCGTAAATTGCTGTGGAAGGAGAATTGCCAGTGATGCCAGGATTATGTGGTGCGGGAACCTCCAGGGTTCATAAATCCCCCTTTATATATATAATTTTAAAGGCTGAGGCAGAGCCTGGGCCCAGGACAAATAGGAAGAAGGGATCTAAGAAGCAGCATTTAAGGAACAAAGAGAAACCTCATACCCAATGGAGATTCCTTAGCCTCAGACCAATTTTTCCTCTTCCTCCTAATGAAGAGACATTATTTTCCAGCTATAGCCTGTACGTGTGCAAATGTTTTACATATATTATTTTAGATAATCTTTGCAAAAATCCTACATGGGACTTCCCTGAATTTTGTATCTAAGGCAGGTTACCCATGTTATATTGGATTTCACCATCCTTCTTAGGACTTTTCACAATTGTAATTATTTTATTCATTAGCATGTTTACTTTGTTTCTCTCTCTTACCCCCTTTTGACTACAAGCCACATGATGGCTATGTGGCAGGCCCTGTCCATTTTGTTCACTGTTGAGTCCTCTACTTGGCACAAAGTGACAATAGCTATTCATAGTTAGCTTTTGTTGAGCATTTGCTGTATACAAGGTACAGTGATAAGCTACATGCTCTGACCCCCTTAACCCTCACTAAGTCCTATGAGGTAGATACTAATATTGTCCTCATTTTACAGAGGAAGAAATTGAGGCACAGAGAAGAGTTAGCTGGCCCCAGATCTCAAATTTAATAAATGATGGAGCCTTGAATGAACATACAAATGGGTGAATTTAATGGGTGTTTTAATTTCCTAGCTGCTAAAAAAAAAATCATTCAGTGGATTAACATAAACAATGAAAATTCAACAGCTCACAGTTATGAGGCTAGTAGAAGCCCAAAATCAATGCTTTTTTCCTGAAGACTGTGGCATTGCACATGGCAATGCACATGGTGGCCTCTCCTGGCTTCCCTCTCCATCTGATGTTCACTCTGCCTATAAAGGACTCCAGGAATCTGGATTAAAGCCCACCTGATTCATTTGGGGCCACATCTTAACTGAAGAAACACCTTGAAGAGATCTTCTTTATAATGAGTCCACACCCACATTATCCAAACTAGGATACACCATTCAATCCACCACAATGGAGTCTGTGTAAATATTCCCATTTTACATAAAAGGAAAATGAGGTTCAAATGTAGAGTCACCTTCTAAGGTGGAGCAAGTGTTTGGAACCAAGTCGTTCTGATTCTACTGCCTCCCTTTACCCCTGCTGCTTCCTTCTTTTCACCATCTTTCCCCAATTTTGCTGGGTTGGAGGTCACAGGGGAAAGTGTGATTGGGATGGCTGGCCGTGGTAGCTCCCATTAGGCGTCCCAGCCATATTCACCCATTCACTCGGGTGATAAAACGAATCCCCACTCTGTGCATGTGCCAGGCACTGTGGGATCAGAGAAGCACAGAGTCCCGAACCATGGATTGTCTCTAGTCTTATCAGGTGGTGGACATGAGCATATGTGGCTGTAACACAGAGGAAATTGCTTGGGCATGTTGAGAGGAAAGGAAAGAGGTGGAGAGAAAGATAGGAGCAACTCCTTGGGAAGGCTTGGGGCAGGTAGAATTCAACATCAACCTTGAGAGGCAAATGAGCTTTTGTTAGGTGGGGTGGAATGGAAGGAAGAGGCATTCCAAGTGGATTTATTCATTCTTCCTTTCAGTCAAGCAGTCCATGTGCTCATTGTGTAATGCCAGAGTCCTGGCTAGGAGCTAGGTAGGGGGCAAAATTTAAAAATGCCAAGCATTTCAGGAAATGTCAGGAAGTCCTGTTTGCCCATACTCCAAGGGTTCTTAAAAAGGGAACCCTTTTTAAGGGTGAGCTTGAATTGAAATTCAAAAAAACATCATTATTATAGGCACATGTTGGTGTGGGTATTATATATTTATTAAATAATACACAGTATAGTGTGGACTTAGTAAGGGGTCTATGGTTTTCACCTGATGGGCAAAGGGGTCCGTGGAACAAAAAAGATTAAGAACCCCTCTATGCTCTATAGAGTATGCATATAAGTATATAAGTAGGTGGACAGTGAGGCAGTAAAGCTGGGAAGTTGGTAGGGTTCAGCTCTGTAAGTGTTTTAAAGTTTTTAAAGACTGAAGAGGACTTGTTACAGTCCATGGCCAGGGAAGAGCCATGAGAGATTTTGAGCCAAGCAGTGGCCCAACCAGAGCTGTGCATCATTTAGGAAGATTTACCTGGCAACACATACCCCATGGATCAGAGAGGCAGTGAGAGGCAGGCCAATCACAGTGGTGCAAGTGCAAGCAGATGAAAAGGGAAGGTGAGGAGCTGTGAAGAGGATGAGCCAGCCGTGGCTCTGCAGCACCACTCTTCCTATGCCCGTGGATGGACCTGTTATCTGATTCTGTGTGAAGTGATACTTTGAAAACTAGGTTACTGACCAAATTGAGAAGCCTGGAGTATTTGATAAGAGCTTGAGTTATGGAGTCAGACTGCCTGGGTTCAAATTCCAGGCTTCAGTTTCCTCTTAAGATGGCAGTAATAAGTGAGCTGTGAGTGAGAGAATGGATATAAGATGCTTAGCTCAGAGCCTTGCATATGAAAAACACTCAATAATCTTATAAATAGTGTTAAATTAATATAATAATTTAAAATTGTTGGGAAAATCCCTTTTTAACCACACGTGGTATTGTTATGACATCGTCACCCTCTTGATCATTTCCATTGGGAAAGGGGAGGAGAGATACATATTAATAACCCAGGGCTTTTGTCCAGCTAGCTAACATTTAAGGAATACTTTACTGCATGTTAAACTCTATCCTAAGCACTTTGCATGTATATCTTTTTTGATCCCTGCATGAGTCAGGAGCAAAATTAATGTTGTGGGTCCTAATTGAGTAGGGAGCATGTCATACTAGACCAGGGGTTGGCAGTCTTCTTCTGTAAAGGGCCAGATCGTTGATATTTTAGGCTGCATGAAAGCAGCCATAGAAAATGTGTAAATGAATGCATGAGCCTGTGTTCCAATAAAAGTTTATTTGCAAAAATAAAGGTGGAAGGTGATTTGGCCCATGGGCCGGAGTTTGCTGGCCTCTATACTAGATGAAGCTAAGGTTTCTTCCAATTTTGACATTCCAGTCTAAAATAATGGCAAAGAAATGTCTAATTCTTCTTATTTCGTTCATCTTTGTAATCACAAGGGGGATTTACTTTAAATATGATAAAGCTGAAAGATAGATACAGAAAGGACCAGAAAGCTGTCTCCATTTTTGTGCTGTCTTCATCGGTGGTATACCCCATAATGCATACTTTGATATTATATGACTTTCTTCTCAAATGGCCAATAAATGCCAGGCTGAGCAGGCTGCCCTAGGATTTGTGAGCAGACTGCTCTCTTGGGCTCCAGAGAATGATACTCAGAGCAGAGACTTTCCCTTTTGGGAAAAAACATACTGGGCAGTTTTGCATGCCAACACTTCAATATCCAGGGCAAAGTTTTCTCCCTCTGTGCTCTCCATTCACATTTCCTACCAAAGCCCACGTTCCCAATACCACTCTTGTAATGAACTGTGGTAGCCAAATCATGTGCTTAGCATGTTTTATGATTCCTCCTTCTGATTTTTTGCAAGAACTTCTCCCCAACTCAGTGTAACACTAATGGACTGTCAAGTGTGGTGTTCTGCTCCTCCCCCAGGGAATGGACACATGACCTAGGCTAGCCAATCAGAGTATCCCATCTACCTTGGCCACAAGGATTGGTTCATCAGTGGATATTAGACTTCAGATAGGCCAATCAGAGTATAGGGAAATATTGGGAAGGAGAAGTATTCATTCCATTGAGGTTGCTAAACTGAGGACATAGAGGAGAATCTAGGGAAACCAGTGGCCATTCTTGGCCAACACATGGGAAGAACCCATCTGAAAGAGAATGTTAGAGCTCTGCCCAAATGTCAAAGCCCTTGAAGCCAGACATACCTGAAGCCTGAGCTACCCACCCCCCAGACCTCCCAGTGACAAGAATCAAAAAATCCTTTTCAGGTTAACCTAGTTTGAGTTGGATTTCTGTACATTACAAATGAAAAGTTCCTAATTAAGGCACTTTTTCTTGCTGTTCTTCCCATTGACAGTACTTCTTACACTTATCCCTATTTATCAAAATGCTAGCCATCATTAGGCTAGTATATCCTTCCATTCAAGCTAACGCTCATCCACAACTGAAGTGATTTTAATTCCCTCTTCAGAAGTCTCTTGGCTTAAAACATCCATATGGTTACAGGTCATTTTCTGTAGTCAACATGGTTTATTTGTGTGCATTTCTTAGTGCCCCTTTTAGATTATACATTCTTTGAAGACAAGATCTATGTCTCAGTAGAGGATAGAGCATTTGTGTCTCAACCGGGAGCCACAGACCATGGGGGAGCCATGGGACTATTGCCAGGGCTTACAAATCCTTGTGTAATTCTCTGTCAAATCATGTGTTTGAGAAACTACAATAAGGCAAGAAGCTACCATAAGCATTACTTAAATGTAATACTAATATGGAGAGCTTAACAACTATTTTTGACATTAACAAGGAGTCATCAAATTACCAGGAGAGTGGTTACATGGGTTTACCCATATGTAAAAACTTTTGAGCTATACATTTAACATTTGTACACTTTACTCTATGTAATTTATGCCCCTAGAAAAAATAAAAAGTAAAAAATTAAAATAAACAAGTCCTCATACTTGACAAGCCTGGCCATCACTGGTACAATTACAAGATCCCTGCCTCATCAGTAACAAAAATTAATTCAAGATCATAGACTGAAACTAAAAACTGAAACTATAAAGCTTCTGGAAGAAAATATAGGAAAATTCCCTGTTACCTGGAGGTAGGCAAATATTTCTTAGGGCACAAAAAGCAATAAAAATAGGCCATAAAAAGATGCTCAACATCATAGTCATCAGGGAAATGCAAATTAAAGCCACCTTACCCCCATCAAAATGGCTAAAATTTATCAAACATTGCTGGTGGGAATGCAAAATGGTGCAACAATGGTGGAAAACTGTTTAATAGTTTCTTAAAAAATAAAACACACTCCTATTCTATGATTCTGAAATTCCATTCCTAGATAGTTACCCATGAGAGATGAAAGTGTATATCTGTCTGCAAAAGACATGTACAAGCATGTTCCTGGTTAATTTATAATATCCCAAAGCTGCAAAGAACCCAAATGTTCATCTCCAGGTGAATGGATAAACAAAGTGTGGGACATTCTCACAATGGAGTACTACTCAGCAAGAAGGAACAGTGGTCATTAATATATACCATGACAGAGATGAATCTCAAAATCATTATGCTGAGGGAAAAAAAGCCAGACACAAAAGAATACACTATCTGAGTCCGTTTACATGAAGTTCAAAAACAAGCAAAACTAATCTATGTAGATAGGAAGCATAGCAGTGGTTGCCCATGCTTGGGGGTTGGGGGAAATGATTGGTTGCAACGGTTGCAGCAAATTATCTTGGGTAATGGAAAATGTACCCTATCTTAGTTGGAATGTGGTATACATGGGTTTATAAATTTGCCAAAATCATTACTGTACACTTAAGATCAGTACACCTCACTATTTGTAAATTATACCCAATTTAAAAAACAGATATATTGAAAGAAGAATGCCTAAAAAAGAGTTCTAAGCTTGGAAACAGAAGAACTGACCGTGAATCTCAGCTCTCCTAACTCTATGACCTCTGAGGCTAGTATCCCCATCAGTTCAGGGTCCATCCTGTCCTGCTTACCTATCTCAAAGGGTTGTTTCAACTATAATAGCACTTGTGAAAATACTTGGTAAACTTTTAAACATTG
This sequence comes from Tolypeutes matacus, assembly GCA_026826555.1. Taxonomy (NCBI): domain Eukaryota; kingdom Metazoa; phylum Chordata; class Mammalia; order Cingulata; family Chlamyphoridae; genus Tolypeutes; species Tolypeutes matacus. The sequence continues at coordinate 9,181,736 of JAKSZT010010581.1, forward strand.
TACATGTCAAGCACCTCATCTCCACCTAATTTCATGCAGGTCTTTCCCTGGCCCTGACATTCCAGCTACACTGGCCTATGTGCTTTCCAGCCTCAGGGCCCTTGCACGTGCTCCTCTACCTGGATTGTTCTTGCCCTGTTCTCTCATGGCTGGTTCCCTCTCATCCTGAATGTTTTATCTTCAGATTGCCTGTCCCCACTCCTTAGTCATTTCCTATATTCCACTAGTGACACTTTATAATTCTCTATTTATTTACTTACTTACTCATTGTCTATCTACCCCACTAAACTGTAAACTCTCAAAGGATAGTAACATGACTATTTTATTGTATACCATTGTGCTTAGCATACAGAAATTATCCAGTAAGTATTGCTGAATAACTGTGTCAACTAACGTGGGCTTTAGTGCGTGGACTTTGTAATCTAATTGTGCTGAATCAGGACTTTGTGCTTGGAGCCAGATCTTCCCTGGGGCGGGGTGGGTGCCAGAAGAGTGACCTCAGGATAAAGCTAGTATCACTGTAGCATGCTCACTCAAGAAAAGCTTTTTGTTACAAGGGACTCTGGGAAACCTTAGGACGGCTTGTCCTTAGAAAGACTGGGACACTTTCTATCCATGGCTATGCCACTGAACTTGCAGCTTTGGCCTGTATCTCCAGGTTGAGAAGAATCTGAAGCACAAACACCCTAATCATCTAACACACAGGAGCTGTGCTCCATCTCCAGGGCCCTCCTCATCCCACACCTGACACAGAGTCATGGGCAAGTGGAACAAAGGCCCTGACCATGTCCATCTTATTCCCTGTGGTTCAGGCATCTGGGCCAGTCACATGGCCCCTTAGCCCTAATCCCCTCCCTCTCTTACTAGTAATCAAACCTCCTTTTGACTTGGGTTTTCTGGATCTGAATGATGCTGCCCTCACTGAGACCATTTTTCTCCTTTGAGTTAGCCCCAGATCCAGGGGCTGACTCTGAGCCCAGGGCAACTGGGCATTGCTCCATAGCTAATCTGCCTGTAGCAGTTCTCTGTTTTCCAGTTGGGATACATTTGCTGATCAGGATTATTCTGGCTTCCATGACATCAGTGCTGTGGGAAAATGCTCCTTAGCCAGTGGCAAAGTCCAAGGGGGCTTTGAAATAGGTGAAAAGTCCAACGCTTGCTCCCAGCTACTTCCTCCATAGCCAAAATTCTGCTGTCTCTCTGCCTTGCTGTCTCTCTTGAAATCTTTATCCACAGATAATGTCAATGAGCCCTTTATGTGAGTGGGTTGTAGAATTTCTCTGTGCCTCATCTGAGAATCTGTCCTGTGTCAGAGAGTTTGGGCCTCTGGCCCACATGTTAATTATTGTACCAGGATTCCTGGCATTGACTGGGGACAGAATGCCTCTTTGGCTAAAAGAGAGGTATTTTTTTAGCCACTAATCTAGCTTAAACAGGCTGAATGAATGAAAATGCTCATGGGCCTCAGTGATACTTGCTCCTATATTGTCTGAACTCCACACTCAACTGGGGTTGAGAATCAAATGTTAATGAATCTCGTGGAGTTTCTTGAACTTAATATTGAATATTGGCAATACTTATTTTTCGCTGCCATTAGTGCCAGAAAAGAAATTTTAGGGTACAGAATGAATGTGTGTGTGCGTGCACTCATATGCACACAATTGCTCACATGGACAAAAGAAAGCTTGCTGAACTAGGGGTCTAATGGCCTACATTGGAGTCTGAGCACATCTTTTCACTTCCCTAAGCTTCAGTTTGCTCATCTATAAAATAAGCAAAGTGATCCTTGCCACACCTGCCTGGTGACTATCAAATGAAGCAATGAATGAGAAAGGCTTTGCTATGCTATCAGGGGCTCCTCCTAGCTACAGTTAGCCTGGTTTTGCTAGTTATTAAGTAGATGCCTTCTTTCCTTTTTTATTTATTGAGAGAGAAGCCAGCAAAGATTTCGATTGCTTTTTATTTTTATTACTTTTGGTCGCTGAGTGTGTTTCTTCCAATCATTAAAATTTAATACAATTCTGCACAGACTGAACACAAGGCAAACCCAGCTTTCTCTGGCTTATAAAGTAAACGGGGCAAGATAAAAAGAGTCAGTTCGTTGTGGTTAAAGGGTCTGTATGTACAACCGGCTTGATTTCAAATGTTTCATCCCATTGTTAGGCCATGCATCTGACCGTGTATTTCAGTGTCTCTTTCAGAAAGCATGGTTTCTATAATTACATGATAATAAAAAGAGACACAGGGCCATTGGATAGAGGCTTTGCTTCTTCTCTTTATATCTGGAAGGGCAGTGAGAAATCCAGACCAGAAAGAAACTTTTCATTGTGCCCATCAGAGCAGATGACTCATTTTGGCCAACAAGCCCGGAATTTCACCCTTCAGCTCCTTTTACAATTCCCAGATGAGTGGTGCTGTCACCAGCATTTGTCCAAGCCTAGATTGGGAAGAGCATCCTGCGTACCTCTCTTTTTACTATTCCCCTCGTTCAATGTGCTCGCTTTTCATCTGCTCCTTAGAGGGCTTCTTTGGCTGTCTAACCTGACAAAGGCAATGGGGCGTGAGCAGTCAGGACTTCCTCCTCTTGAAAGCCATCTGCCTTGTAATGCAGCTTCTGGGAGGTACAGCACATCGGAACGTGGAGGTGCACCTGACAGGTCTCTTAGAGTGGGAATCTCCTCAAGTTGAGAGACAGCTGGACGCCTTTGAGGGTAAGAAAGATGGTCAGCCTGGCTGTCACCTCCTGCCAGAAGGGAGCAGATCTGAGCTGAGCCTGGGGGTCTGGTGAGAGCTACACCCTGGTAGAGCTTGTAGACCAGGACCGGGGGCTGGCTTTATCCCAGGAGCAAAAGGAAGCCATTGAATGATGTTAAATGCAGCTGGGAATGGAGGGAGTCCAGGTTAAGCATCATCGGATTTGCATTTTGAAACCATCACTCTGGCTCTTCTGTGCAGAAGGAGTGGGGCAAAGGATCCTGTTGTGAGCCGCCAGGCAGGAAGTGATAGGCTCTGACTAGGAGTAGAAGGGCAGGGGCACTTCGACACCAGGGACATTGCCTACAGCTTTCATGACCTTTATTCTATAGAAAACAGCAATTTATTTTACATGTTCTCTGCCATGCTCTGAGGGTACCTCTGTTTCCTTTATGCTATTTTTGGGAATGGTGGCCTTTCCCCAGGTAAGCATTACTCATTTTTCCAGACAAGAAGTTTTTTCTTTTTTTTTTTTTTTTGATTCCCAACATACTTTTTTCTTGGATTCCCATAAAATGTGTTTAGATAACCTTTAGGATTCCTATTATTTGTCATTGTTTGCCCTCCCCCCCACCCCCCCCCACACACACACACCCAGTAGCCACATTATATATAGTAAAAAATGCATAATCATGTGATAGATTCATTTGAGCTTTGGTCTTCCACCAGAATGGCGACCTTGATCATGCTGTGATTTCTGTCACAGCATGGGTTAGCCACAGAAATTTCCTGTACTGGTTACTGGTTACTTCTTGGGAACAAGCATGTTGCATATGCCTTCCTTGTGGGCTCGAGAAATACCTGTTGTAGGAAATAGCTGCCTAGTTCATCCTGACCAACAATTTAACTCGTCACCGCATCCCAAGGGTGTGTCCAAATGTTTGTTGAGTACCCACAGGAATCCTCCAGGCTATATATACACAAGTAACTTTACAATCCGATAGGGAAATAAAACAAACACCAAAGTATGTTCAAGGGTAGACTACACTCTAAGTCATTCTCAAAGTGTGGTCCCCAGACCGACAGCATCAGAGCTCTGGGAGCTTATTAGAAATGCAAATACTCAGCCCCTATGTCAGACATACTGAATCAGAAACAGGAGGGTGGGACCCAGCAATCTGTGTTTTAACACGACACCCCAGAATTCTAATGCATGCTCACTGAAGACCACTACTTGGCCATAAGTTCATACCAGGAGGTTTTGTTTTTTTAAAAAAAAGAGAGAGTCAGGGAGCTCATATTTAGAGAAGGTTGAGGGGAGAATCAGGAAATATTTCTAGAAGCATGTTTCACATGAGATGGGCCTTGAGGAGTGGGTAGAACTTTGATATTTATATGTAGATGATCGTATTTACTACAATTGCCATCTGTGTGTTTTTGTAGTTCTTTTACAAAAGTAATTAGCAGCCTGGACTCTAACTCGAAAGATCTGCTAGCTGTCCCTTCCTTGCATTTTAACTGGCTCGCTAAAAATTGAGGCTTCCACCAACATATGCTCAGTTACAGAACTGGTAATTTTGGTTGGAGGCATTTTGTTAGAGTATGCTTTCCATTCCAAACCTAGCTTCCAAACATAGCTTGAGTCAGACACAGAAATTCCACCTCTCTATCTTTGAGACAGAACCAGAACAAAACATCCTTCAATCTCATGGTGGGAAGGGGCCTTAAATATTGTCTAATCTAATAACCCAGCCACATTTTAATTTCCTTCTTAAGGCTTTTTTTTTTTTTTTTTTTTTACTTGACAGTTTACATTTTACTAAAACCAGCTCTTAAGGCTTTATATTAGTAAAAACTCTTGGGTTGCAAGTGGCCAAAACCCAAACAGGAATCTATTGCCTCCTGTACCTTTGGAGTCAAGGGAAGGTCTGGCTGGAGTCACTGTTCTCCTAAGATCCTATCCACTGGTTCCAAGTGGACTGTCTTCTCTGTGTATGCAGCTCTAGCCATGTCCACCCCCTGTTACTGAGTGTTCTCCCTGCTCTCTAAGTCTGGTTATCCCTTCTGCCTTCACTGCCCCTCTCCATCCATTGTACCGAGTGCACCCTGCTAAGTTCACTTCTTTCTTCTGGTTCAGTGGCATGCTGCAGCCATAGAACAAATTCTAGGCTAGAAGTCCTGGATTCTACACCTGGCTTTACTACTAAATAGCAAAAATATGAGGTAAGGTGTTGAGACACTGAAAATTAAAAGGTCCTCAATATTAAGGGACCCTTAGAATCAAAGCAGAATGGCAAAGGCACTAGAGTTCATCTGATCCTGGTGACCTGGATGACAAAATGATCCATAGGTATATATATTTTTTGGTCCACATAGTGTTCTTTTTTATTTTCATTATTGTAACATTTGAACCAAGATATAAATCTGGGAGATTTTACATAAAATTCCAGATTTCTGATTTCACTGAGCCCATATTCCCACATGGCCAGAGTCAGCTGGAACCAGTAGTGGCTATGCCTGGAAGGTGGGGCCATGCTGTTTGGCCACAGTCCCCTACTCCCTTTGCCTGACCCTAGACCATGTCACTCATTTGCATGACCTGCCCTTTTTTTTTTTTTTTAAAGATTTATTTATTTACTTTATCCATTTTAAACCCCCCCCCTTCCCCATTTGTTGTTTTGTGTCCATTCGCTGGGCAATTCTCTGTGTCTGTTTCCTGCCATCTCTTCTCATCCTTCTCCTCCAGTCTTCACCAGGATTCGATCCTGGAGACCTCCGATGTAGGAGAGAGGTGTTCTGCCACCTGCACTACCTCGGTTCCTGGTTTTCAGAGCTTTTGGAGCATCTTGTCTTGTCTCTCGCCTGTGTCTCTCTCCTGTTACGTCATCATCTTGCTGCATGGCTCCTGGGGCCTGGCGGCTCACCGGCACACAGAGCCTGGCAGCCCATGCTCCTTCTATATATATATATTTTTTTTATTTTACCTGGAGGTCCCGGAGATCGAACCCAGGTCCCTCCATATGGCAGATGGACGCCCAACCATTTGAGCCACATCCGCCCCCCATGACCTGCCCTTTAACATGACCTCCCCTTTAGCACTGAGTTTGTGCCCCCTGATTTAATACTACCACCCATCTGATCCCCAAAGCCCTCTACTCTGTCTGAGCCTTGCAATCAAGCAGCCTCAGCTAGGAAATATCCACATTTTGAAAGCTTACTACCTAGAGAGGGGCAGCCCATTTCATCTTTGTGCAGCTCTGACCACTGGGAAAGTTTTCCCTGTCTTGTCCATTCTCTTCAACATCTCCAATAGGGTAAGGGACTTGCGCCAAGTCCTCCGGTGTGTTAGTGGGTTGGAAGCCAGAGGTCTCAGTATGACTCACCTTGCTAGCGTTTTCTTTTTTGCTCCACCCAATGGAGGTATGTTCACTCCTATCTTCCTTCCCCATTCACTAACTCCCAGTCCAATTTAGGGATGGAGGAAGAGTGCATAAAAAAGTCATTCAGCCTCCACTTGACTAAAATATTTTCCTTTACAAAAATATTAAAAAAGAGGTGTTATCAATTTTTTTTTTTTTATGTGAAGGACCAGATAGTAAATATTTTAGGTTTTGTGGGGGCAAGAGGTCTCTGTTGCAACCCTCAACTCTGCTATTGTAGTGCAAAAGCAGCCATTGACAATATGTAAATAAGTGGATATATGTGTTTTCCAGGAATACTTTATTTACAAAGACAGGCAGTGGGCCAGATTTGATCCACATGTCATAGCTTGCCAACATCTGCTATGGAATCATGCAATGGGCCAGCAGAAGAGTCGGGTATCTCTGCTGGGTGTCTAGACACTACGCATCTTTCAAGGGCCAGCTGAGATGTGGAATTTCCATAGTTATCTCTATGGCATCAGGATTCCTATAATACAGCAGTTCTCAAAGTGTGGTCTAGGGACCCCTGGAAGTCCCTGAGCCCTTTCAGGAGACAGCAAACTCAACACTGTTTTTGTGAAAATACTAAGAAGTTTTTTGCCTTTTCAGTCTCATTCTCTCATGTGTGCATAGCGGAGTTTTCCAGAGGCTATGACGTGTGATGATGCCATCACTCTGATGGCTAATGGAATATGTGCTTGGATATTTTTGTGTTTTAAAAGTTCTCAGTTTTTATTTTTAATATGGTAAATATCACTATAAATAGTCCACCTAAACAAAAACACTTTGGGGTTTCCAGTAATATTTAAGTATATACAGGAATCCTAAGAACAAAATGTTTCAGAACTGCTACCATTGTAGTATTTTGACTGTACTTTTCTTACAAACACTTCTCATCTTATAGTATGAGTTTGTCATATGGTCCCAATAAAGAATGTAATCTTCTCATAGACAGGAGCTATGCTGAATCATGTGTTTTCCACAATGTCTTGCTCATAGTAGATTCATTTATTTTTAAATGTTTATTTTAAACCTATTATGTGCCAGGTATTGTGCTTGGCATTAGTACTAGATTGGTGAGCTAAATAGATACCATCTCTGCCTTCATGGAGCTTGAAGTCTAATGAGTTAAAAAGAGATTAAGCCAATAAATTGCAAATAAATATATAAGGTCATACTGAAAAGTGCAGTGAAGAGAGAGGAGCCAGGGCTGTGAGAACCAATAGCAGTAGGATTTGTACTGTTTAGTGAGTCAGTGAAGGGCCTTTAACCTGAGGGACATGGGAGGTCTATCCAGAGCAGGATTTTTCAGCCTCAACACGTTGACATCTTAGACTGGATCATTTATTGGGGGTGGGCATAACTGTCCTGTGAATTGTAGGAGGGTTAGTAGCATTCCTGACCTCTACCCAGTAGACGCCAGTAGCACACACATATATTCACACACACATACTTCAGTTGTGACAATTGAAAATGTCTCCATAGATTGCCAAATGACCCCTGGTGCAGAGGAGTCGGGGGAGATTGCCCCTGGTTGAGAACCACTAATCTAGGAAGACTATTGTGGCAGTCTGGGTGAGAGATGTGTGTGGCTTGGTTAGGGCTGGTGGACTTCCATGGAGAGAAGAGATTGAATTGGAGAACTACGTATGGGATTTTGTCTAGATGGTTTGGTGAAGGATAGACTATGAGAGTGGGAAGGAGGGGACTAAGGCTGGCTGTGGAATTCATAGTGTGGAAGGCCTGACTTTGGTTTAGAGAAGTGATACTATCACAAGTTGACTCAGAGACCTCAAGCTACATGCATCAGCATACACTACAGAGTAAAGGAAAACCCCTTCGCCCATCTCTCTGCCAACACAAATACAGTCGCCTGTGTTGTTCATAAATGCCTGATGGAAGATGGCTCTAATAACAGACCAAACAGCTATTCCTAAAAGAAATGACAACTTTAGAAAAGAAAAGCCATCTGCCAGGTCTGAATTAATTTAATGTGTGTTTAATCTAACTTTATTAAGATATTATTTCAATGCCAATTGACTTTTTTAAGCATTTGTGAAGGTTGGTGAACACATTGGAGAAAATGTTTTCTGTAATACTCAGAAGGATATTGGCACATTATCTTATGATAGCACTTTTGATACACATTAGTATCAAGACTTCTAAAATTCTCATCTCAGTGCTCAAGATTGTGTGGGTATCCTCTAGTCATTAACACAAGGATGTTCAGCTATTAGTGAGCAAAAGAATCTCCAGGGGAGCTTGTTTAAAACACAATGTCTGAAGCAGTATGTCTGGAATAAGGCCCAGGAATCTACATTTAAACAATCCACACCCCGGCACCCCCAACAAAAGTGATTCTAAAGCAGGTGGTTAGCTGATCGCTTTGAGAAGTACTCAAGCAGTGAAAAACATCTTGAAGGAATTGTTCCAATTTCACTCCACCACTGACTACTGCTGTATGATCATTCATCTCACCCCCACTCTGCTTGGCTAACCTTATTCATTTTCAGAGTTGCTCCAAGAAGCCTTCCCTGACTGCTTGGCTGCTCCCATAGCGTAGCACCCTTCATTCCATAGAGTGCTTGCAGTGACAAGTGACAGACCCAAACTAAAAGTGGCTCACACATTCTAGACACATTTATTTTCATAACAGAAAGTCCAGACAGGGTCAGTCCCAAGGTAGCTGCAGTCAGAGGCTCAGCAGCAGCATCAGGCTCCCAGGTTGTTTCCATGTTAGACTGGCTTCCCTTAGAGCTGCAGTTCCCTATCCCATGTCATCAGCAACCTCCAGAAGCCAAGAATAGCAAAGAAGACCTCCCCAGTACCCACCCCTCCAGCAGACCTTCCCTTTTGTCTCCTTGGCCAGGAGTGTTTCACACATCTTGGCCTAAATCAATCCATTGACAGTGAATTGAGATTGCTAGGATCAGTTTTCATCGGTCAAGATTCCCTCTCCAAGTCTGGGAAGGGTCACAACCTTTCCTGAAAGACGTGGCTGCTCAGAGGAGGGAAACAGAAACAGGTTCTGCCCAGGAGAGAGAGATTCTGTTAGTAGAAAAAGGGAGGAATGCTAAGTTTGCCACAGTACCCTACTTCCCCTCTCATAACACTTTTCCTGCCATTTTTCCCACTGGAGTTTGAGCCACATGAGAGCAGGGACCATGTCACCTTGTTCCTCCTCGTATCCTCAGCATCTCATGGAGTCCAGCATGAAGTGGTCCTGAAATATTTATTTAATTTAAAGTGATGGTAGATTATGATTTCAATGGAAAACTGTGATTTTGTAAGGACAGAAATTAATTGGGTACAAATGACAAAACCTCAGCTTGAAATAACTTTTTTTTTAAAGGCAGGGTACTGTATTGGCTTGTATAATTGGGAAGTTCAGGATGAATGACTTCAGGTCTTCTGGGTCCACAGACTCAAATGATACATTCAGGGATCTATCTGTTCACCTCCTCTCTCCCTTCTAATAGGCTTACTCAACAGAGCAGGCAAGATGGCACCAGGAGCCCCAGACAATCATCTCTTGACTTAGTAACCCAGATGGCTCCTCCAAGAGCTCCTGTAGGAAAACCCAGAGAGGACTAGATCATGTGCCTGCCTGGAAAGATGGATTAGGGTCTCTGAATGTCCAGACCTAGGCTGCTTGCCCACTTCATGCTGGGACAGGGTTAGCCCCACCCGAACCACATGGAATGGATTCACCACGGAAAGAGATGTTCTGTAGCCAGAAGAAGCAGGGAGCAGATGCTGAACAGGCAAAACAGCAGATGCCCACTACATTTATGGATGAAAAAAGCTGTTTGTGGGGCATTCTGTGTGGGCCAAACAATAACTGAAAACTACTTGCTGATCCTCACAGAGAGTAACCGTTTTCCACTCCTCCCCAAGACTATACAAATTCAGTTTGAAACTTTGAACGATGCTTTGTTTCCTAAAGATAAAAAAACAATTTTTGTCCATCAAATTTTGGGAGGATCTTTGTTTTTATAAATTCTTATTTTCCCCAAAGGAAATGTATTCTTTATCTTTTGGTATTTTTATTCCCTCTTTTTCTTGGTTAGCTTATCATGTCTTGGACTTCTTAGTCCCACATAGCAGTTGCCAGGGGCCTACTAAAAATATTAAAATGTCATCTTTCCATGGTGTTTTGTCCAAATGTTTCTTTTTCTCTCTCCTTTCTTTCCCAACAAGAAATAACTCATGAAAAACTTTTTATTCCATTATCTTTATAGATATACTTTGATCATTCATTCACTAGACAAGTATGAATTGAGTTCCTATTGGAATCCAGCACTAGGCTTAGCATAGAGATATAGTAAAAACAATACCCCTGCCCCATCCTGGGGTATCCTTTGGGGTAGGCTTTGTGTTGAATTTATCTTTACATATCCACACCATTTAGCCTCATTAATTGTTCTTGTGTTTGTTGTGGTAGTTGTTATCATAGCAGCTTTTGTTTAGCAGTGCAGTATACCAGACAGTGTGCTAGTACTTTATGTATGTTACTCCTGATCCTTTAAAAAAACCCTGAGAAGTAAATGCTGTTATCCCCATTCTACAGATGGGGAAACTAAAGCTCAGTGACACAAAGCACCTTGCTCAAGTTCCTACAGCCCATGGGAGGCAGAGCCTGGATTTGAACCCAGATCTGACAGGTTCCAGGGCCTCGTCTCTCTCCAGATCATAGAAATGGTTCCAAAAATGTCTAATCGAGCAATAAATGTTCACTTCTGCTTTTTCTGAGAAGGTTCAGGTTTTGATCCACCACCTTGCAGGTGGAGTGCAGAATGTGGACTTTGAGTTGTAATTCCAATAGTGAGGAGAACTCTGTCAGGGCCCACTCCTCACCCTGATTCCCCTTGGGACTACTGGCAGACAGTCCAATAAACTTTCTAAAATGATGGAAATGTTTACTTCTGCTCTGTCCAGTATGGTTGCCACACGTGGGTATTTAGTACTTGAAATGTGGCTAGTATAACTGAGAAATTGAATTTTCAATTTTCTTTCATTTTAATCCATTTACATTTAAATAGCCACATGTGGCTAGTACCATACTGGACAACACAAACCTAGAATAATCTTTATCATTCATTTGACCTCTGAGAGCATTGTTTTTTAACTTGTGTTGCAACCCATTAGGGTATCCTGAAATCAGTTTACTGGGTTGCAGGCAGCATTTTTTTTTTTTTTTTTTTTTTTTAAATGAAAGGGAGTGAAATAGAAAAGAAAATATTGGTGGATGTCATGTGTACTAATAAGTTTGGTTTAGTGAAACTTTGTTTCTCATATTTATGTATTGGATCATTATGCAAACTCAAATTTCTTCCAGCTGGTCATAGTCAATAAAGGTTTGAAAACCACTACCTGCCACTAAGCAATGTCACCAAGATTCTGAGAGTGACATGCTTATAGTCTCTCCCCCATCAAGCTTAGGGCTCTGCAAGACCTCATTTCTGTACAAGAGTGTTCGGTTGCTCCAGATCCCACAGGCCTGTGGGGGACATGTGACTCCTCTCAGATGGTGATTCTAAGTGACTTGGTGGCCCTCTATCTGTCCAGAAGCAGAGATCCCAAGTGGTGCCCCACAGGCCGAATGCAGCCCACAGACAGGACTCTCTTGGCCCTGAAGTGCTTTTGTGTGACTAGACCACCAGGGCTGAGGAGCTGCTTGGTGCTTGTAGATGGGCACATCTCTCCGGTTTGGTCCCCTTGCCCCTGGAGGCATTTTGTTTTGCAACCCCTGTTTAATATGCATAGAATCCTAGATCCAAAAGACAACTGAGAGATGGCCGAATGCAACCCTTTTACTTTATAGATGGGAAAACAGAGGCCCAGGCATAAGAGTGACCTGCCTGAGGACTCAGAACAAGTTCCTGGCAAAGCAAGGACCAGAAAGAACAGGTTATCCCTCAGGAAAGAGCCAGATATTGATAGAACTAGTAATGGGACAGAGGAGAAAGAAAGGGAGGGAGGGGGAGGAGGTGCAGGGAATAGTGGAACGGTGGGAAAGTGGACCTCACAGCCAGGGGGAGGGAGGGCCCAACCCCAGTTCAAATTTCCCTATGTGGTGCCCTTCCGTGTGGTGTAATGATGGCCTTTGAGCTTCTAGGGAGCCACGACTACAGAGGCCATCAAGGGAATCCTTGAGCAAAATGGGACAAGGGCTTTAGACACAAAAGAGAAGGCCTCTGGGAGACCTCTGCCCTCTGAGAACTGAGTGCTCCAGGTGGCTCCGGAGCAATTCCCTGACTTACTGGCCTAGATCTCACTTTGGCCTGTACTCAGGGAGCGCCTGCCCTGGAGTGATGACACTATGCCTGTGTTTCCCGCAGGGAGATAAGCCCCCCACCCCCAGGACTCTGAGCCCTCTCCTCCTCTCTCTGACCCTCAGGGCTGCATCTGTAAAGGGCAGATGTTGGGTGTGGATGAGGTCAGGCAGGAGGTAGCCTGGGCGCTGCCTTGGGAAGGGAGGATGGCAAGCAGGTGGCACTCCAGGTCCCTAGTCACAGCAGCTCTGCTTTCACCTCCTGGATTGTAGGCAGGATCACAACTCAAATGCTTTCAAGTGCCTGGTGGTATAGAGAGAATCTGGCCAGGGGTAAGGCAAAAGGAAGAGATGGGAACCATAGTGATCTGGAGGGACTGAAAGCAAATATAGGCTACCCAATTAAAACATGTCCAGAGCTACCTCCAGTGCAAGCAACCCCTGGTCTTGGGGAGTCCCTGAATGTCTCCAAGGTCATCATATGTTTGCATTCTATGTGTGGTTTGCAACAGAATCAGTGCATCCTCGAGGCCATTTCATCATTTTATTTCAAGAAAGGGTTCCTAGCTTAAACAAAATCACTTGGGAACCTCTTCATTACATGTTTTCTCTATCCCCTCCACTCTGGCACTGACAACCTATGAGTTAAGAGGAGCCCAGCTGACAGCTGATGTGCCTTGGATTTCCCCACAATATTTCAGAGCCTGATGGCCTGCCAGAGTCTCAGGAAGCAAACATTGTATAAGTATTAAAAACCTCTGGCCAAAAGGCCAAGGGACTGAATCATTCATAACACGAAGACAATTGCTGGCTTCCTGAATTTCCTCTATTTCCAACATGGTTTCCAGGGCCCCAGACGAAACCCAAATAATGTTTCTCAGATAAGTTGCAGAGATGCTGGAAAGAGTGCTGCAGGCCTCAGTGCAAGGCAGCCCCGATCTCCCTATTGGGGATGTTTGGGCAGGTCCCAAAGAGCAGATTAGCCCTGAACTGGAAGCAGGTCCCTCCTTGTCCCTCAGGGTACTGTGGGCAGAAGGAGGCCCTGTAAGCATGCCCCATAGGAGAGGGAGGAGGGAAGAGAAAGCCACCACTGCCTGATCCACTGATCCTGTCGGAATCCTAGCTCTAATACTTGCTTGCAGTGTGCCTGGCAAATTAATTAAACATCTCTGTGCCTCAGACTCCCCCTCTATAAAATGCGGATCATATAGTACCTCTCTCAGGGAGTTGTGAGAATTAAGTGAGAAGGTGCCTATGATGTTCTTAGCATAATGCCTGGCACATGGTAGTTGCTGGATGAATGTCAGCTATTTTTACAGGCTCACCAGGGTCCCTGACTAGGGCCTTTGTAAAGGCAGCAAGGGAGGGAGTCAGCAGTGACAAGAGTTGGTTATGACCAAAAGAAGCCCAAGCCAAAATGGGAGTAATGCCAAGGCTGGCGTACACCCTCGGGATTTTTCCCCTTCTCCATCAGATCTTCTTGTCTATTCCTAAGCTGTTCCACCACAGCTGTCTATCACAGTCTTAAAACCCCACCACCAAGTGCAGCAAGAGCCTGTTTTTGATGCGTTACTGGTGTTTGCCCCAGTCCTTCACCCCCGCACCTCCCTCCACTGAGGCAGCGAGGCGCCAGGGCCAGGGCAGGGCTGCCCAAAGCAGAGACAAAAAGGGTGCTTCCTGACTTTTGGATTTCAAAAGCCTGTGCCCTAAGGAAAACAGGAAGGAATCATTATGAAGTTAAATATTCTGGAGAAAACATAAATTAGGGAGTGCAGAAAGGACTCCTCTACCCCCAACTAACAAACATGATTCCATTCTGGGGCCCAGGGGCGGGGAGGAGAAGTTAGGGGAAGAAGTGAGCATACAGACCTCTGTGAGTGCTATGAAAAGGGGCCTGTACTCAGGCCCCGGGCCGAGGTGTGGACATAGCCACAGCAAACAGCCAAGCCGAGGGGAGCAGGGGATCGAGGGCTGGGGCTGCCAGGCTGACTGACACTTAGTTTCTGCAGTTTGGGCCTCCTCGCTGGTGATCCTCCCTTGTGGTGAGGAGCCTTTTTAGGGCGAACCCAAATCCTTTCTGCGCGGCAGCTGGCTGTCAGCAAGAGGCTGCTGTCCTGACATGTGCACTGACAACATTTCTGAAGCAGGCAGCACAAGCCGTGTTGCCAGCTACATGCCAGGACCATGGAACGTGCTGATGAGCCTGGCAGAGAGAGACTGTGGAAAAGTTTCTGTTGCAGCAAAGGTTTTACAAAACTGTGTTACTGACCTGCTGACATGGGAATCTGTGGCCTGGCCTGGGCCAGGTGTGGAGGGATGTGGGGATTCCCAGAGGCCTCTACCTCTGCCTCTGCAGAGCTTGCCTCTCCCAGGGACCTCGCACGCACACTTGTGAGACTTTATCTGCCCACGCCAGGGCAGCTGCTCGACGCTGACATCCCCTGGCCTGGGAGCAGCGATCAGAGCTTCTTCATTGTCTGTCATAGATGCTGGTACCCTGCAATCTTTATTTTTTAAAATCTTTCTAAACATATATTTTTTAATCACATGGGTAATAGATGAATTTCTGTTGGAGGGAAACGTTAGGTGCCCCTTTTAATCTCCCCCAATCCTATTCCCTCCCCCGAGATAACCACTGTTCGTACTTTTGCCTGGCCGGCAGTATAGCCTGGTGTTGAGAGCACAGGTTCTGGAGTCAGACTGCCTAGGTTCAGGTCCTGCCTCTGCCATTTACAAACTGTGTGACTTTGGGCAAGTGACCTCAGCTTTCCAGACCCTAGTTTGCTCATCTGTAAAATGGGGGTAATAATAGTATCCCCTCTTGAGTTATGAACACTCAGTTAGATGACATATATAAATTGCTGACCACAGTTCCTGATTTAGAGTAATCACTCTGTAAATATTATCTGTTTTCCTTCCAGGCCTTTTCTTATGCATTTATCCCTCCTATTTCTTCAAGCATGGTTGAATTCCAAACCCTCCTCTATGCATCTACATCTTAGAAAATGCACACACACACACACACACACACACAGCCCACCTACTCTAACACCAAACCTTGGCATGGCTTCCAGCTTCATGATAACTTAGGCTTTCAGTAACTCTTCCCCACCTTTCTACGCCCTGAGCCTCTGTACTAGCAAAGCCCACCCTCCAAATTTGTCCTCTCTTTCATCCTGTTATCCTAGAACAGACACCATGTGCTGAAGCAAGTATAATTTTCTGTGTGCTTGAGGTGAATCCCTTTTCCTCTCTGGGATTCCTCACCTGTTAAGTGAAACCACTGGACCAGATTCATTCTTTCTTTTGTTCATTCAAGTTCTTCTTGAGCACTTAGAGGGCAGTGGTTTAAAAGGGTGCGGCCCCTTGTAACAATCCCAGTCCTTTTCTGCTGGAAGAGTCTGATTCCAGGTATCCCCACAGTGAACATAGATGTAATTACACAATCAGATGGCACGCATCACCCTGAGGGGTTATCAGGAGCAGCTCTTACTGTCTCCTGAGCTGAGTTTTCAGAAAACAAATCACTTATTCTAACGAAGCACATACAACAAACACACTGATACATCCCCCTGGAAACAGCATATGTACCCAAAATACACCGCCCCAGGATAACATAGATCATAGCCTCTCATTCTCACAACAGGAAACACCCAATTCACACATTCCTCCACAGGATATCTCAGAAGCATGTCAGCCACCCACCTCTGCAGCCCACAGAAACCCATAAACAAAGACAGCTTTGCAGAGAGGGGGAGAAAGAAGAGGTTGCTTGACATGGTGACTGGTCTTGCAGCCAAGGGTTTGTCTTTTTTGTTTTGTTTTGTTTGTTTTTCCTAGACAGGGAGGGATAATGGGAAAACCTTTGCCCAAGGTGGGCTTGTCCAAAGTGGGTTTGAGAAATGTTTGAGCAAAACTCAGTGGCAAGCTGATAGGGGTGATTTAGAAAGAATTCCTGCATTTGGTTGGAGGTGAGGACAAGTGGCTTCTGAGAACCTTTAATATTAATTATTACTTATATTTATTGAGCCCAAGTTATGTGCCAGGCAATATACTTTTATATAATTTAAGTAATTTCGTACTCACAAATGACCTGAGTTATTCCTACTCTGGAAGTAGGGAAACTGAGGCCTGGGGGGGTTGCAGACCTTGTCGTGGTCACACAGGCAGTGAGTAGCAGGGCTGGGATCCAAACCCAGGCCATCTGACTCCTGAGTCCAGACTCTCCCACTGTGCCAAGTGGGTCTCACCCCTTCCAAAGCAGGGATCCCATGACGCTGTGATCCCACCACAGGAAACAGGACCAGTGCCCTGGGCCCTCATTCAACTCTGAAATAGAACCCAAGGCCCCTGTTGTGAGCTGCCGGATTCTGTCCCATCCAGACCCCACCCATAACCCACTCAGGCAGACGTTCTGTCCACACTGGGTCTCCTCCTCCATATTTAGCAAATACCTGTGAACACTCTCAGAGTACTTTGTCTCTAATGAAGCCATAGGGAAGCTGAAGTATGACAGTGTGTTTGTTAGCGGAAGTGAAGATTGAGTGTGTGTGTCGGGATTTCCTGGCCCCTGGGCTGTTGTGAGCTTGGTGCTAAACCATGATTATCTGCTTGATGTTTCACCTTGCAACCAGAAGCTGCACTGTTTTTATTACACTTCCAGCCAATTATTCACAGTTGTTATGCTATCTCTAAGTCAATTTTGTCACTCTTTTCATTATACCCCAGCCAAGCATAGGTGCTCCTACTTTTTAAGGACTATTTTAAAGACTATATTAGAATGTGGAAATGTTTTTACATACAAGGTCAAGTGACCATCAAGGGAAGAGAAAAACTGTGCAGGCACCACCTCAGTAAAGGAAATGTAAGGTAAGTCGTGTTGTTTATGAGAGAGGAGCCAGGCTGTTAACTGCTTTTAAAAGAGACTAATAAATGTGATACCATAAAACACAGTCCAGTTTAATGCAGAAACAGTTAATGGAGAGAAAATAATGTTGAACAGAACACACAAAAGCGGGTGCCCAAAGTCAGAATCATTTTTTAATTGAAGGGAATTTTGTCAGTCATTTTGTCCCATCTCCTCAGTGAGGAGGGAATTGAGGCCAGAGACATTAGATGACTTGCCCAAGATTATAAAACTACCTAACAGCAGACTGCGTCTTGGAACCTGGGACCCCCAGCGCTGTCCATCAGAAAGCAACACAAGGAGTGGGGGTGGGATGGGGAGCGGGAGCAAGGGGGAAGGACTGGATGCTGAATTAGCTTCATGCTATATGGTGTTCAACTCACACAGTCAGTCAATCACCCCTCCCCTTCCAATATGTTCTTTTGCTCCAACAATTTTAAATTATCTTTATAGGGTTTGGGAAAAGCTACTTACAAATTTAGTTGTGGAATTAAGATGATTTGTCTTGTAGCACTCTAAAGATTCGCTAAAGAGGGCTAATGTTTCAGACCCTGAATTTTTTTTATCTCAAAGGAGTTGACCAGCTGATTTTCTGTCTTTCAAAATTAGAATGACAGCCATTGTCAGCTGATTTTCTTGCTTTTATTCTTGGAAAGGTTAGGATTGCTTAGTCTTGCAGTACCTGAAAAATTGTGGTTTTTTAAAAAAAAAAAAAAAATCTTTATTTATTCCACTGTTCAGAATCTTGTTTCTGCATCATATTCAGAATGGGTGAATGTGCGTGTAATTGGTTCCTATTGCAAGTTTTTTTTTTTTTTTTTTTAATACAACTTTAAAACCCCTCAGGAATAAAAAAAAATAATTTAAGTCTGAGGTGGTTTTCCTGAACTAATTTGTACATGTTATTTTTATATGACTCGGAGTCAGCCAGGTTTAATTTCTCTAACCCTGGTCTCCATGCCTGGTGTTCCATTTTTGAAACTCTAAGTCTACACTATCCAATATGTTGGCCACCAGCCACGGGTGGCCATTTAAATTTAAATTTGTTTTCATTAGAATTAAATGAAATTAAAAATTCAGGTCCTCAGTCTCACTAGCCATGTTTCAAGTGCCCAATAGCCACATAAGGCTAATGACTGGTGTATTGGACAGTACAGGTATGGGACTTCTCCATTATCTCCGAAAGTTCTAATGACCAGCACTGCCTAAGGTCTAGTAACTAGAATGTCTTTTATGGATGCCCTGTATTGGCCAAATAACATTAAGCAGAAGCCAGCAGTTCCCTGCAAGCGTTTTAGAGACATATCACTTGATCCATATTCCAAACTTTGTAACATCTTGAATTATTTCACAAGTGAGCAAAACTAATGTCCTTTGAGGCTTATGGCTGCTCTCAAATGTTGTTCTCAAGGAGAGATAAGGCAGTTCATTAAATTCGTGTCTAAGTCCATTTGGAATTTAAAAGACATTTGCCTGTAAAACAAATGTTATAAACCATGTGACTGAACTTCGGTACTTTTTGAGGTTGAAAATTAATGGATATAAATAATGAGCAGAAAATCAACAATAAAATTTTAGTTTTTAAGGGGGGGTATGGATTAGTGGGAAAAGATAACACCCCTACCCCGTAGACACACACAGAATAAGGTTAGATAAAGTTCCCGATTTAATTAGCCAAGGATATAAAACCTTATTGAAAATAAGATGGCATCCAGGGCAGGAGCAGATGTGGCACATCTCAGCATAGCTTCCCTTGACCCTCAGAGTTCCTGTTGACTGTCTGAATAAGGAAAGTTCTTGCCATGTCTGAAAATTTAAATCTTGCTCCACCACTGCCCTTTTGTAATCATGATTTATAACTGGAAGCAATATGGAGGACCTCATACCAGCAATGCATGCCTTTCTGCTTATGGGATGATTTACGAACCTCAGACATTTCTGGAGCTCCAACCACACTCAGCATTGCCAATGTAGCACCCTTGTCCTGAAGGGCAGTAGCAGAGTCAGGGCCTGGGGCCCTATCACCACTTCTGTCCTGGAAAGCCGATTTCCCAACCCATTCCCTCACTCCGATCTTATGCCTTTTATCTGAATGCTTCAAAGACTGAATTTGGACTGAGGACCATGCTCACAAATCTATTTCCCTAGAAAAATCAAATCGATCTTAGAAGTTGGTTCTTGAGGAAATAGGTGGGTTTAGTTAGAAGAGGAAGGTAAAAATTTGTGCGGTGATTCTGGAAGGACTCCCAGACCTTTCAAGAGCTCTCCCCATAGATGGTAGTGATTGTAGTCTCTGTTCTTATTTTATTTTCAAACTCAGCTTTTGTTTCCCTTGGCAGCAGTAGGTCACCACACTGCTCTTTTTCTAACAAATTGGGGAGAGGGGGGAAAGTAAATATTTCCCCAAGGACATTGATCAGGAATCAGAAAAAGAAGAGAAAGAGACAGGTCTAAAGAACGTCCACGTTTGTGGACGTTCTACAGGGTGGGGAAGGATTACTACAAGCTGTGGAGATGTTGTGATGGTTGTGATACCAGTGGACATTTATGAGAATTCAATGCACTTTTGGAAATGCCTTACTTGTGTTTTCTTTATTGAATCATTAATTAATGATTTAGATAACTACCTAACTCACTTATTTTTTGTCTTAAATTTAAGACAGAAAAAAAAAAAAAGAATTGAATAAGGGCATGAATGCCATAAGAAAAATGTTCTGGGAAGATATTATTCTCCCACTCCAGACACCAAAGTTTTCAGGAGCAACAGTTTCAGGGCTAAGCAGCCAGCTCTTTGCCCTACAGCACATTTGTGATTCAAGATACCGTAAGCAGGAGATAAGGGAAGACCTGCTTTCCTGTTCCTTGTCTTGAAAAGGAGTAGGATGATATCACTTATGGAGGTCATAGATCTCTTTCAGAATCTGAAGAAAGCTATAGAATAATGCAAATATACACCAAATTTTATATTTAATTAGAGATACTTATCAGATCCCAATTGTATCAGTCAGGATAGTCTACATTATTATGCTGCAGTAACGAAAAACCTTAGGGGTTTATGACACCAACATTTTTTTCTTGCTTGTGCTACATGTTCATTGTGAGTTAGCTGGGAGCTCTGCTTTATGACTTCGCACACCATCTGGGACATCACTGGATTGCTGAGATAGGGGAAAGGCAAATCACATGTTGGCTCTTAAAGCTTCCAATTGGAAATGACACACACTGTTTCCTTTCACATTTCATTGCCAAACAAATCACCATGTGAAATCCTTCATGTGACTGGAAAAAAATATTCAAATTGCAGTGAATAGACAAAACTACTGCAGTAAGTCAAAAACCCCTGAACTAGATGATCTCTGAGTTCCTTTGCAGTTCAAAGTTTCTGTGAGTCCAGGATAACTTACAATATACTTATTCAGAGTTTAGCCAATAAGTCTGCATACATAAATGATAGATATAAATTTCCCTCCAGCCAATGGTCATCTGTATATCCAGGACAAGAGTGAACCTTCTCCCAACAGGGTAGGAGTAGACTATTTGGACTATTGCTTCAACTTTGAGTGAGAACTGGGGAATTGAATAATTTTTTCCCCAGGGCCTACAAGAGAGATTTTGGTTCCTCTCTGCTAAAGCTATCCCACCAGCTTATGCACAATGAAGTTGGACCAGGCAGTTGCTAATATCCCTTCCAACCCTGAGATTTTGTTTTCTAGGCAGGTACCTACTATTATCAAATACCAGATTTTAGAATTACCCAGCCAAATATATCCCAGGGGAAAAGAGATCTAGAAAAGGGTAATCACAAGAGGGTTTTAGCAAAAGAAGAATAGACTCTTAGGCTAGCAGCACTGTTAGGCATGTTCAAATGGCCACTCCATCGCACCCATCATAATCTCCACCAGCCCCTTTTTCTTAATTTACAAACTTGATATTTTCTCAACCTTATGGAAAATGCTGTTCAGTGCAGCATTTTATAGAAATTTTGTGGCTCCCATTGACCACCCTCATTTTATAATGTAAAAACTGAAGCCCAGAGAAGGGACATAACTTGCTCAACTTAAAAGCCAATTGTAGCAGATCAGCCACCCATCTCTTTGAGACCCTGAGTTCATTGCAAGACCTAAATTCCTTTGCAAAGTTTTGGGCCATACTTTGATCCAGAAATCATGCAAGAAGTGCTTTCTGGATTATTTTACCTTGAATAAGTAGGATCCCATATCTACTCTACTCCCTCTTATATTTTTCTTCATTCTTGACTTTGGCCCCTATTATTGCATGGAAAGTTATGCTCACTCATATGTTTTGCCCTAATTAAGGAGCTTTATGGACTCACATCTTAATGCCACTTACCGTTTTTTCCCTTACTTTGATTTTTTTTTTACCACTCACCATTTAATGCTGTCTTAGCTTGCCATACTTAACCTGATGTATTGATAGTATTTTGCTAGTTTTTTCCACCCTTTTTACTTTTTCTTCCAGTTATGGTTATGGTAATATCCTGTGGCAGTCTTTTTGAAGACTCAGGAACTTCTGGATCATGATCTCTTTGTTTCTTTCTACAGTTCCTTATCAGCAGAATCCTTACAATCCCCGGGGCAGCGCCAATGTCATCCAGTGCTACCGATGTGGAGACACTTGCAAAGGGGAAGTGGTTCGTGTCCACAACAACCACTTCCACATCAGATGCTTCACCTGTCAAGGTAGGAGGCCCAATTTCCAAACTACCTTCTCTTTAATTCCTGGCCATACTCTCCCCGCAGGACGTGCCTTGGGTGCGGAAAGGGCTAACACAGGCAGCTGAAACACCTCTAAAGGCCTTCAGAGACTTTCCTCGAGCCCTTTCTTATGAGAATCCTCCTTTAAGCAGTGTGAAGTGAAGCGAGAGGTTAGAGTGAGAAAGAAGGAAGTGTTGGGATAGTGGGGGTGGGAAACAGGGGGAGGGGGTGTGTGGTCATCTCAGAGTGAGAGGTGTTGACCCAGAGGGAAAAAAGACAATTTGGGAAGGCTCCAGGCTTGTGCCTATAAATCTATTGAGGGCAAATGGAAGAGCAACCTGTCTTGACTAAGATTCAGCATGGCTCTAAGATGACAGAGGAATGGAAGAAAACTTTCATAACTGATAAAAGAGTCTATAAGAATATAAATCGAGGTATCTATTGGTAGATTATTGAAAGCATGCCTTTTTTTTTTAACTTTATTTTGTACATTTAATAATTGAAAACATAAGCAATTAAAAACTAAAAAGTAAACACAGATGAATAAATATATACATTTCTCAATTAAATGTAAGGGATACATGTAAATTTTTTTGTTGTTTTGTTTTTTGTTTTTTTGTTTTTTGTTTTTTGTGTGTGTGTGTGAATCAAACAATATATTACATAATATATTTGGTTCATAGTAATGCATTCATACAGTATTTGTCCTTTTGTGTCTGACTTGCTTCACTCAACATAATGTCCTCCAGGTTCATCCATGTTGCCATTATGCTTTATGACTTCATTTCTTCTTACAGCTGCATAATATTCCATCGTGTGAATAGACCACAGTTTGTTTATCCATTCATCTGTTGATGGACACCTGGGTTGTTTCCAACTTTTGGCAAAGGTGAATAATGTGGCTATGAACATCGGTGTGCAGATGTCCGTGTCACTGCTCTCAGTTCTTCTGGGTATATACCCAGTAGTGGTATTGCAGGGTCACATGGCAAGTCTATATTCAACTTCTTTAGGAACTGCCAAACAGTCCTCCATAGTGGTTGTACCATCCTGCATTCCCACCAACAGTGAATAAGTGTTCCTATCTCTCCACATCTTCTCCAACACTTGTAGTTCTCTGTCTTTTTAATAGTGGCCATTCTGATAGGTGTGAAATGATATCTCATTGTAGTTTTGATTTGCATTTCCCTAATCATGAGTGATGTTGAGCATTTCTTCATGTGTTTTTTTGCCATTTGTATTTCTTCTTCGGAGAAATGTCTATTCAAGTCTTTGGCCCATTTTTTAATTGGGTCATTTGTCTTTTTATTGTTGAGTTGTAATATCTTTTTATATATACTGAATATTAAACCGTTATCAGATATGTGATTTCCAAATATTTTTTCCCTTTGAGTTGGCTGCCTTTTCACCCTTCTGACAAATTCCTGTGAGGTACAAAAGCGTTTAATTTCGAGGTGGTCCCATTTATCTACTTTTTCTTTTGTTGCACGTGCTTTGGGTGTGAGGTCCAAGAAACCACCACCTACTACAAGGTCTTGAAGATGTTTCCCTACATTTTCTTCCAGTAGTTTTATGGTCCTGGCTTTTATATTTAGATCTTTGATCCATTTTGAGTTGATTCTTGTATAGGGGGTGAGATAGGGGTCCTCTTTCATTCTTTTGGTTATAGATATCCAGTTCTCCCAACACCATTTGTTGAAGAGACTGTTTTTTCCCATCAGTGTGGGGTTGGTAGGTTTGTCAAAAACCAGTTGACTGTATAGGTGAGGGTTTATTTCTGGATTCTCAATTCTATTCCACTGATCGATATGTCTGTCTTTATGCCAGTACCATGCTGTTTTGACCACTGTAGCTTTGTAATATGTTTCAAGGTCAGGCAGTGAAATTCCTCCCACATTGCTCTTCTTTTTTAGAATGCTTTTGGCTATTCGGGTGCACTTACCCTTCCAGATGAATTTGGTAATTGCCTTCTCTAATTCTGTAAAGTAAGCTGTTGGGATTTTGATTGGTATTGCATTGAATCTATAAATCAGTTTGGGCAAGATTGACATCTTCACGATATTTATTCTTCCAATCCATGAACACGGAATGTCTTTCCATTTGTTTAGGACTTTTTAAATTTCTTTTACCATTGTTTTGTAGTTTTCTGCATATAGGTCCTGTACTTCCTTGGTTAAATTAACTCCTAGGTATTTGAGTCTTTTTGTTGCTATTGAAAATGGAATTTTCCTCCTGATTTCCTCTTTAGATTGTTCAGTACTAGTGTACAAAAACATTACTGATTTTTACGTGTTGCTCTTATATCCTGCCACTATGCTGAACTCATTTATTAGTTACAGTAGCTTTGTTGTGGATACTTCAGGATTTTCTAAATACAGGATCATGTCTTCCGCAAACAGTGAGAGTTTTACTTCCTCTTTTCCTATTTGGATGCCTTTAATTTTTTTGTCTTGTCTAATTGCCCTATCTAGAACTTCTAGTACAATGTTGAATAACAATGGTGACAGTGGGCATCCTTGTCTTGTTCCTGATCTTAGGGGAAAAGCTTTCAACCTTTCCCCATTGAGTATGATATTGGCTGTGGGTTTTTCATATATGCCTTTTATCATATTGAGGAATTTTCCTTTTATTCCTATCTTTTGAAGTATTTTTATCAAAAAAGGATGTTGGATTTTGTCGAATGCCTTTTCTGCATCTATTGAGATGATCATGTGGTTTTTTTCCTTCAATTTGTTAATGTGGTGTATTACATTGATTTTCTTATGTTGAACCAGCCTTGCATACCAGGAATAAATCCCACTTGGTCGTGATGTATAAGTCTTTTGATATGCTTTTGGATTTGATTTGCAAGTATTTTGTTGAGAATTTTTGCATCTATGTTCATGAGAGAGACTGGTCTGTAATTTTCTTTTCTTATGGAATCTTTATCTGGCTTTGGTATTAGGGTGATGTTGGCTTCATAAAATGTGTTGGGTAATTTTCCCTCCTCTTCGATTTTTTGGAAGAGTTTAAACAGATTGGTCTTAATTCTTTTAGAAATGCTTGGTAGAACTCACCGGTGAAGCCATCTGGTCCTGGACTTTCTTTGCTGGGAGATTTTTGATGACAGATTCAATCTCCTTAATTTTGATTGGCTTGTTAAGTTCTTGTATTTCTTGTTGTGTCAGTGTAGGTTGGTTATGAGTTTCTAGAAATTTGTCCATTTCATCCAGGTTGTCTAGTTTGTTGGCATATAGTTTCTCATAATATCCTCTTATGATTCTTTTTATTTCTGTGAGGTCATTTGTAGTTTCCTCCCTTTCATTTCTGTTTGTATTTATTTGCATCTTCTCTCTTTTTTTCTTTGTTAGTCTTGCTAGGGGTTTGTCAATTTTATTGATCTTCTCAAAGAACCAGCTTTTGGTTTTGTTGATTTTCTCTATTGCTTTTTTGTTCTCATTTTCATTTATTTCTGCTCTAATCTTTATTATTTCTTTCCTTCTTTTTGCTTTGGGATTGCTTTGCTGTTCTTTTTCTAGTTTCTCAAGTTGTTCAGTTAAATATTTGAGTTTAGCTCTTTCTTGTTTCTTAATATAGGCATTTAGGGCTATAAATTTCCCTCTCAAGACTGCCTTTGCTGTATCCCATAAGTTTTGATATGTTGTGTTCTCATTTTCATTTGTCTCAATATATTTACTGATTTCACTTGCAATTTCTTCTTTGACCCACGGAATATTTAGGAGTGTGTTGTTCAGTCTCCACACATTTGCAAATTTACTTTTTTCTGGTCTGTTATTGATTTCTAGTTTCATTCCATTATGATCTGAGAAGGTGCTTTGTATAATTTCAATCTTTTTATATTTATTGAGAGCTGTATTGTGACCTAACATGTGGTCTATCCTGGAGAAAGATCCATGGGCACTTGAGAAGAATGTATAACCCGCTGAGTTTGGATGCAATGTTCTATGTATGTCTGTTAGGTCTAACTTGTTTATCATATTGTTCAAGTTCTCTGTTTCCTTGTTGATCTTCTGTCTAGTTGTTCTATCTAATGATGTGAGAGGGGTGTTGAAGGCTCCGACGATTATTGTAGAAATGTCTATTTCTCCCTTCAGTTTTGCCAGAGTTTGTCTCATATATTTTGGGGCACCCTGGTTAGGTGTGTAGATATTTATGACTGTTATATCTTCCTGGAGGATCGTCCCTTTTATTAATATATAATGGCCTTCCGCATCTCTTATCACTTTTTTGCATTTGAAATCTGTTTTGTCTGATATTAGTATAGCTACTCCTGCTCTTTTCTGTTTACTATTCGCGTGGAGTATCTTTTTCCAACCTTTTACTTTCAGCCGGCTTGTATCCTTGTGTCTGAGGTGAGTTTCTTGTAAGCAGCATATGGATGGCTCATGTTTTTTTATCCATTCTGTCAGCCTGTATCTTTTGATTGGGGAATTTAATCCATTCACATTCAATGATATTACTGAAAATGCACTATTTATTTCCTCCTTTTTATTCTTTGGTTTTCATATGTCATCTTATTTTTGTCTTTCTTTTTACTCTTTGGTTATCCTTTCTGCTTTTCTTTCTTCTATACTCTCCTCCAAGCCTCTCTCTCCTGTCTTTTTCTTTCAGGTTCTAAGGCTTCCTTTAATATTTCCTGCAAAGGTGGATTCTTTTTTTGCAAACTCTCTTAGTTTCTGTTTGTTTGTGAATACTTTATATTCACCTTCATATTTGAAGGACAGTTTTGCTGGATAAAGAATTCTCGGCTGGCAGTTTTTCTCTTTCAATTTCCTAATTGTATCATACCACTGTCTTCTCGCCTCCATGGTTTCTGAAGAGAAATCTGCACAAAGTCTTACTGGACGTCCTTTGTATGTGGTTGTTTGCTTCTCTCTTGCTGCTCTGAGAATTTTCTCTTTATCTTTTACATTTGACATTCTGCATAATATGTGTCTTGGTGTAGGTCTATTTGGATTTATTCTTATTGGGGTACGGTGTGCTTCTTGGACATGTAAGTTCATTTCTTTCGTGAGAGTTGGGAAATTTTCAGCTATTATTTCCTCAAATACTCTTTCTGCCCATTTTCCTTTCTCTTCTCCTTCTGGAACTCCCATGACACGTATGTTCTTGCGTTTTGTGTTGTCATTCAACTCTCTGAGCCCCTGCTCAATTTTTTCCATTCTTTTCTCTCTCTGTTCTTTTCTCTCTTCAATTTTAGCTGTTCTGTCTTCAGTATCACTTATTCTTTCTTCTATAATTTCGAGTCTGCTGTTGTATGCTTCAAATGTATTTTTGACTTCACCTATTGTGTCTTTCATTCCCATGAACTCCGTTACTTTTCTGTTCAATGATTCAAATTCTTCTTTGCATTCGCTCAATGACTTCTTGATGTCATTGATCTCTTTAACTATATTCTCTTTCATCTCATTAATTTGGTTTTGGAAATTTGTGCTCATCTCACTGATTAGTTCTCTCAAATTCTGCATCTCTTCTGGGACTTTGCTGTATTCCTTTTCTTGGGCCATGTCTTCTATTTTCTTAGTATGGCCCGTAATTTTTTGCTGGTGCTTAGGCATCTGGTTAGGTTGTAGTTTACTTAGATGCTCTATCTTTTTCTCTTTTATGGGGTTTTAGTGGCAGGAGGCTGTGAGTTACCACAGCTCTTTGATTTTTGGCTCAACCTTGATTGTTAGGATTGTTCTGCTGGTTGCTCAAAACTGGGCTCTGGACCCAGTAATTGGTTGTAGAGTCGTTTCCTAGGGCCTTGGGCAGGGAGGCTATAGAAGCCAGGAAAAGCCTCTCTTACTTAATTTTCTTATGTGCACTTCCTTGGTCCGCCAGGCGATGGCGCTTGTTGGCAGCTCTCAATTCAATGCCTGGTCAGAGCATATTTGTTGTGACACAGACCAGATAAATGTGATAGAGCTTCCTGTCTGGGGGCTAGGAGCCCTGTGATTCAAACTTTCTGAGACAGTTCTCCAGACTTCTCTTGTAGCGCCCCCCTTTTCCCAGCTAGGAAATATTTCCACTCCCTTCTGAATCCTCAACAATCAGTCCCTGTTAGTAGAGGAGGAGATTGGGAGGTTTGTATATCTTTAGCCCCTTGCAGGCTCCAAGCAAACAATGGCGCAGCCCCACCCAGCCTGGAAGGGCTCTCAGGACAGGGCAGACCAAACCTGGGAGTCAAAAGCAGGGTCAGCCCCAGGCTCTCTCTCCCCTCTCCAGTGGAGTCCTCAACAATTAGTCCAGGCTAGAAGAGAGGGAGGTTGGGAGGGTCGGATTTTTCCAGTCCTTTCTAGGCTCCCAGGGCAAACTGCCGTGTGGAAGGGTCCGTGGGGCTCTGCAGCCCAAATTTCAGATCAGAACCTGAGTCAGCCTAAGGCTGTGTCCCTCTCTCTCCCCTTTCTGGGAGTGGCAGATCCCTGAAGCCCCCTTTGTCTGTGGTCGCAGGCCCAGGGGCCCGAGAATTCTGAAGAGTGTGGGGGAGGGTGCTGGCAGCAGCAGAAGCTGCTACTTGCAACTCACAGTTCTGTAGTCGAGATTTCCCTCTTCTCTCCCTCTCTCCTCTGGGTGGTGTGCAGCCTTCACTTGTTGTCCTAAACCCTAGAAGATCTTTTTCGGGTCTGTTTCCACTTGTTCTCTAGCTTTTTTTCTGGAGAAGAGATTCCCGTGTCTTACTGAAAGCATGCCTTTTAAGATCAGGAACAACTTGAGCATGCTCACAGCCACGACTTCTGTTCAACATTGGCTTGGTCTGGGAAGATAGAAATATACCTGTAATTATTTTTAGATGATCTGATTGTCTGCAGAGAAAACACAAAGAATCTGCAAATAATTTAGCACATTAATAAGAAAATTGGTTCAAATAATACTCAAAAAAGAAAAAAAAACTATTGGTCACTTTTAGATGATGCTAAGCCATCTAATTATTCTGAAACAAGTAATTGTAGGTGAAGAATCAAACATTTAACCTGCCTCTCTTGTACAAACTGTACTTAAATGTAACCAAAGAGTTGATGAGCGAAAGTTTCTGTCTAAAGAAACATTCCACCTAATAAATAAAGAATGGCAGAGTGAGAATATATTCATTTTGCAAAACCCTAGTGAAATAAGTGGCCACGAATGGACTACATCTATCCCTAACCAGCACCATCATGGAAATACATAACACTATCAGTGAGTATTACTGCCCCCAAATCGGGCCTGAATCTCAATTCATGTCTCTAGATATAACCACCAGTTTACAAGAAAGACAAAAGGGAGGGGAGCATGTTAACTCCCACCATGAGGATACAATCAGCAAAATCAAGAATGTCAGAAATTTTAGAGGACAAGCAACCCGGTTTCTTCAATAAATAAATTGCAAGGAGAAAATTAAGAGGGAGGGAGAACCTAAAGTTTTAGAGACCTAAGAGTCATATCAACCAAATTCAATATGCGGACTTTAATAGATCCTGATTCAAACAAACCAATCACTAAAGAAAAGGAAGAAGGTGGGGGGAGGGGGAAGGGGGAAGGGGAAGAGGGGGAGGAGGAGGAGGAAGAGGAGGAGGAGGAAGAGGAGGAGGAGAAAAGATGGAATAATTGGGGAAATGTGAACATACTGACTAGATAATGCCTTATAATAAGCATTCTGTTCATGCTTTTTAGGTTATTGCAGTTAGTTTTCTTTAAATAGGTCCTAGTATTTTAGAAATACATTTTGAAAGACTAATACCCAAAACAATTAATAAGAAAGTTTGTCAAGATTACTAGAAAGAGAATAAAAATAGAAAAGGAAAGTATATGTCTACATTAACAATCAGAAAGTAGACTTTAAAGCAAGATAACATTTACATTAACAAGAAAAAACTTTTAATTTAGGAATAAGTCTTATAAAGTTGTGTAAGTCCTTATTATAAAAATAAGAATATTTGTTAGTAGCAATGTTTCAATATTTATACATCAACTGTAACAAATGTACCACCCACATATAAAATGTTATTAACAGACGAAAGGGGAAAATGGGGAGGATGGGAAACCCTATATTCTGTACGTGACTTTTCTGTAAACTAAAACTTCTTTGAAGACAAAATGAAAAACGTAAGACACTGGGGAAATAAATGGAAGAAAATGTCACTAACATACAAGACAACAGATCTTACAATTATGAGAGACATAATGTCAAAAAAAATTTTTTTAAGATTTTTTCATTATTTTTTATTATTCTAAATCTTTATTTTTTATTTCTTTAAATTTTTGTATTTTATTTCTTATTTTTAAAACTATCATTATTATTTCATTTTCTTATTAATTGTATTTGGCTGTTTTGTTGGCTTCATTTTTGAAGAAGTGTTGGATCACAGAAGGGTTACAACTATGACAGGGGAGGATCATTTATGTGGGGTGTCAGTGATGGGAGATACATGGGAGGAGGGTCACCTGGGCATACATATAAGACATATAAATGTGTTCAGTTGTTCATGGGGCATTGTCACAGTGGGTGGATATTCGCACAATAACTGAAAGAATATCGAATTCCCATCTTGGGAAACTCTGCCACATTCTTTAATGGAAAAGAAAACCCTGAGTATGGGGCAATGACTAGTGAAGGAGGATAGTTCATTGATGAGCCCTTAATATTGATGACTGTACTTATGAGCCTTTACTCTTGAAATTGAAATTTAGCCTAGTATTAAAAGATGCTTAAGAGTTACCTTCTGAGAACCTCCTTTTCGCTCAAATGTGGCCTCTCTCTAAGTTGAACTCAACATATAAATGCATTACCTTCCCCCCATGACGTGACTCCCGGCGATGAGCCTCCCTGGCACCAAGGGGTTACTACCAAGCACCAACTAGCAATGCAACTGGAAAAAGACCTTGATTGAAAGGGGGAAAAGGTAAAGACAAATGAGTTTACATGGCTAAGAGAGTTCAAAGTGAGTTAGGAGATCATTCCAGAAGTATACTTATGCATGTTTCAGCAGTTTGACTGCCAAAGTAAACACTACCTCAAATAGTGGGGCTCATGAGGGCTCTGGAAACACCCAGGCACTATAGTCAGGACAGATAGCTCAGGAGTTTGGTGCCTTGTCAGTGGGCCCTACTTTGGAATTCATGCTCCCCCGTGTGACAGAGTTGAACTCAGTTGTGATTTCCCTAAACATGGCTCTTTTGACCTTTCTATTTATGAACCTATAATTAGTACTAGGATTGATAGGTGCATGTCCAAGAGACTAAAATCTTTGGGCTGTCCATGTGCCAGCTGGGCCCTGAATCTCAACAGAGTTGCAACACCTACTCTCCAGTTCACTGGACTCACCCAGGACAACTAACAAGGAGATGGTGATGGACAACGACATTCCAAGGAACCCAGAGAGTCTACAACTGCAAGCAAGAGAGTTCCATCCATCTGCCCCATGAGATCGAAGCCCCCTCTCAATTAGAGGTGGAGTGGGCATCACCATCCCAGAATCCTCAGGATTGGGTAATGAAATATGCACTAAAGTAGACTTACTAGTATTCTACTATAGACTTATTGTGGTTCTAGCAATGGAAGAAATTGTATCATTGATGTGGCGGCAGTGGCCACTGGAGGTTCTGTGGAGGGAAAAACAGGTGAAATATGGGGGCATTTTTGGGACTTGGAAATAGTCCTGAATGACATTACGACAACAGATACAGGCCATTATATATCTTGCCGTAACCTACAAAAATGTGTGGGAGAGAGTGTAAACTATGATCCATGCTTAGTGGCAATGCTCCAAAATATACTCATCAATTGTAACAAAAGTACCACACTAAAGAAGAATGTTGTTAATGTGGGAAAATTTGGGAGGTATAGGGAGCAGGGCATATGGGGATCCCCTATATTTTTATGTAACATTTATGCAATCTAAATACCTTTTTTTAAATATATATTAAAAAAAAAAAAAAACAAGAAAATTTTAGTAAAAGACATTAAAGAAAACCTAACTAAATGAAAAGATATACTATATTCTTTGACAGGAAGACTGAATATCAAAAAGAAGGCAATTCTTCCCTCACTGAACTATAGATTCAAGGCAATTCTAATGAATTCCATAATGTTTTCCATAAAAATTAAGAAATCAACTAAAATTTGTAGTCTTCACAAAGGGCCAGGAATAATCAAAGCATTCCTAAAGAATAACAAAGCAGGGTCCTGTCATATCACACATCATAACATATTATTATAAGTTATTAATACAGTGTGGTCTTGGCTTAAGGATAGATAAACAGACCAATGGAATTGAACAGAGGGCCAGAAACAAACCCTCGGATATATGGAAATTTGATTTTTTGCAGGTAGGAAAGGAAAGATTGAACTGCTTAATAAATGGTGCTAAGATAGATCAGTTGAAGGTGGATCAATGGCTTTGATATGAAAGTCAACACATAAAACCTTAGAAGACAATGTAAGAGAAATCTTTTCAAGATTTCAGTGCAGAGAAGAATTTCTTAAACATGACACAGAAAGTTCAAATCATAAAGGACAAGATTGATAAATTCAACTACATCAAAAATAAGAACTTCAGTTCAAAAAAATACCACAAAGGGAGTGAAAAGGCAAGCCTCAAATTGGGAGAAGATATCTGTAATGACAAATAGAAAAAAAGGTTAATTTCCAGATATATAAAGAATGTCTACAAATCTCAAAGAAAAAAGAAAATGGGCAAAAGACATCAGCAGACATTTTCCAAAAGAGGAAATACAAATGGCCCACAAACATATGAAAAAAATTTAATTTCATTAATAATCAGGGAAATGCAATTTCAAACCACAATAAGACAGCTTGTCACACTCACCATGTTGACAAAATAGAAGTCAGATGTTACCGGGTATTGCTGCTGATGATAGGAATCAGTGGGAACTGCTGGTAGGAAGTAAATAGGAAAACTCTGGAAAACAGTGAGACATCCCCTCATACACACAAGAATGTTTTTTGTAGCATTCCCATAAAAGCAAAAAGATGCAAGCAGCTCAGATATCCTTCAACAGGGGAATAAACCAGTTGCGATGTATTCAGACCATGGAATACTTGCGTAGCAATGAAAACAAATGAACTGCAGTTACATACGTTGACATGAATGAATCTCAGAAACTTAATGAAAAAATGAAGCAAGCACAGAAGAATAAAGGCAGTATCATTCCAATATAATGCTCAAAAACTAAATAATGTCTTGTAAACAGATACATGCTTAGGTGGTAAGACCATAAAGAAAAGCAAGGTTGTGGTTAACACACAATCCAGGACAGTGCAGGAATGCAGTGCTCTGAGGGAGCAGGCTTCTAAGGTGCCAATGTTCTAGTTCATAAGTGGTGCGGTAGGCACATGGGAGTGTATTGTATTCTTCTCCAATTGTTCACATATATTTTATATACTTTTCTATATGTATATTTCACAATTAAAACGCTTTAAATAATGAATTAAATCACCTGCAGGGCTTCTTCTAACTCTTTGATTTTGAAGTTTCAGAAAATTCAGTCTCACCTAAAAAGTTTAAAACCAACAGAACTGAATGGCAGAATCCTGGTCTCTCGGATCTGAATGTGTTCTCAGTTTCCACCGAGCCCCCTCATTTTACAAATGAGACACCTTAGCCCCAGAGAGGCGAAGTAACTTTTCCAAAGTCACACAGCACCTGAGTGGCAGAATAGGAACAGGGACAAAGGACCAGTGACCCCCAAAGCAGTGCATTCTCCACTGAAATGTGCTGCAGCTGTGTGCAAGGCCTCCTCCTAGGCATTAATTTGACAGTGTCTGTTCATTTTGGATTTTCTCAAAGCAGTTCTAACTTTTCATATTCTGTCCCATTGTTAAACTATATGCTCTGCTTTTTGATTCACAGAATAATGACTACCCCAGGTGTATGAATTCCCTGTCAGTTCCATACCACAAACCCTCTCCACAGTCTTTCCTGTTACATGTCCACCTGGCTCTGCTCAGCCTCAAATGTATTTATCATGCTGGTCCACCTTGCCTTCCATGCTTGCATTCTCCACTGCACTTCCAGGAACCCCCTGAGATTCTTATCAGCCTTTACGTCTGTCCTTTCTACCAAAAACTTCCTCCTGCAGCCCCTTGGGGGAAATGGAGGAACTGGTTGTTCCAAGTTTTCTTATGGCCACCTGATTTTCTCCACTGGGAGAGGTGGCTCTGGGGGTGGAGTTGGCAGGGGAAACAAAGAAAAGAGAAGAAGGGAAAAAACAGGAGCTGTTTCCAATGAGGTCGTAGGCCATGACCTAACTAGTTCCACAGTCGTGAAGTCAATTGATCCGCCACCTGCACAGCCCAGAACATCGTGTGCTCTGGCCTTGCCCGCCCTTGAGACCAGGCATTGTTTGATGTGATGAATTTTCATGATGCCTGATGGAAGATGACAAATTCCTCATCTCCCACCACCACCACCCCCACCCATATACCCTGCCTTTTCACAGGGGTGGTCTTCAGGGGCCACCAGCTCTACCTCACACTGGGTTTTAAATGTGTAGGCACATGGTAAGCCCCAAAGGAAATGTTCCTTCTGATAGACTCACAAGATGCCAGCTCAAGAAGAAAAGCTCAGGTCATTGCTAGTCCAACCTCTTCATTTTACATTTAATTGATCAGAGGCCCCCCAAAAAAAGAGGTCCGAGTTCATTGTCACCCCCAGAGACTGTGGCAGTGGTGAGGCCAGAGACCAGGTGGTCTGACTCCCAGATTACTGCGTCTCCCACTGTCCTGTCCTGTGTCCTCTCAGGCTTTGATCTCTGGAGCCGCCCTCCTCCTCACTCAACCGGGTCCTGGAAGCCTGCCTCTGGCCCACAAAGGAGAACAAATACTTGCAAAATATTTTTGACATTC
The DNA here is from genome assembly GCA_026826555.1 of Tolypeutes matacus. NCBI lineage: Eukaryota > Metazoa > Chordata > Mammalia > Cingulata > Chlamyphoridae > Tolypeutes > Tolypeutes matacus. The sequence goes on from JAKSZT010010581.1 coordinate 9,216,573, forward strand.
ATCTGGAAGTCATTTCTATTTTAAACCTAATTTTGCAAGACAAATTTCCTTGTTAAAGATGAGGTGGTCTGTAGCTGGGATGATATCAGCCCGGTCCAGGCCCAGTTCCCAGGCTTACAAGCTTGAAAATTCCATCTCTTTGACTTCCCTACCATTGATACCCTTATGAATGCTGACTCATGCTAACCAAGTCCTCAAGAAACCAATGTATAAAAGCAGAGTGCCTATTTACTAATGTACACAAGAGCCGTACCTCTACTGGACTAGATCGTGTTGGCCTGACCAGCTCCTTCTCTCCCAAAGGCAGTCCACATGGAAGGTCAAACTATCCTACAGTCACTTGGTGCATGCAGACTCAGAACAAGGGGAATTGTCATAGGCTTTAAAGGGACTCTCCAGTTGCCTTCCTTTGATTGCTGACCATCCCCTTCCTGGCGGACCCATCCTTGCTTTAGCTGAGTCAGTACCCTAGCAGGTGACCGCAGTTCAAGTGGCCCTGACAGCCATTCGATCCCTTGGAAGAAACTTTGCCTCTTTCTGCTCTGCCCATTAGTGTTGATTTGATAACTCAGCTCTCCGAGGGAAATCTTATTTCCCACATTTCTAAGTCCTTCAGAGTAGAGGGGGATCCTACATGATTCGGTCATCCAGACACTTATAAATCTACCTGCTCTTCTCTCATCTGTCCCACATTTCTTTATATTGTCTGCAAGGACACCACAAGAGACCTTATAAACCTTATAAAATCATGTTACTTCTCTCTTCAAAGGCCATGAATGTGGTTAATAATTTTTGTATCTGGGTGATGGGAATTCATGATTATCTTTTGGCTTTTGTATATGTTTGAGATTTTTCAAAATAAAAAACAAAGTGTTTAAAACTAGGGAAGAAAAACACCATCCATAGCTTCACAGTGTACCACAAAGTCTAAACTTCCTAAGCTGAACTCACACCCTCCTCCAACTGACCTGAACAATATTTTCCTGTATTACTTCCTTTCACTTCCTACAAATACTACCCTCACCTTAGCCCTACCTACACACAAATATAACTGGCAACCTCCTTTTTCTGTGCTTCAGCTCATTCTGTTGCTTCAAACTCAACTCAGATACCACCTCCTCCAAGAAGCCTCCCATGACCTTTCCTGCTGACAGTGCTCTCTTCTCCCTCCACACTCACAGCACTTGCTGCCTGCACCACCCCCACAGCCTATTGCCCATGATATATGGCACTTTTCTATATGTACTTCTGTAACCGTATTTTGTCTAGGTTCTTGACTATGCTGCAAAAAAATTAATTTCAAGAGCACATCAAGTTGCTTAGGACAGTAATTTATTAAGGTAGGGAGGGAAGAGAAATGGGAGAAAATAACAGATCATAGGTCCCAGGTAGAGAGGAAGGGACTGAAGAGTGATAAAGAGGGTTGATTTACAGACTACAATTTCCCATTATAGATTAAAAATGCCCAGGTTTTACTTGTGTATTGATCCACTCAGGGGCAAAGAAGGCCAGAAGAGGGGTCCAAAGGCAAGAGGGAGAGAGATTCAACCTTTGTGTTTGCTTTTTAAACCATTAATTATTCCACCCCTTTGCTAAGGGCATGGGAGGAGTGCCAGCTGTTTGCTGTTTTGATTGATTACCCCACCCATCAGTCTCCCAGGAAGGCCCAATGATAAGGTCCCGGAGGGGGTCGGATGTGGCTCAACTGGTTGGGCGTCCGTCTCCCATATGGAGGGACCCAGGTTCGATCCCCGGGACTTCCCGGTAAAAAAAAAAAAAAAAAAAAAGATAAGGTCCCGGAGAACATCCAGGGCTTCTTCTGGCTTCCAGAGGAAATCTTGTTCCGAATGGGAAAAAAAAAATAAAAAAAAAATAAAAAATAAAAAAAAAAAAGATAGCACCCAAATGGGAGAATCTCGCCAGGGTCTTCCAGCAGCCCTCTTGGGGGTCCACGTGGACTTCTTCCCAGGTTCCAGATCCATCTATTGATTCCCTATTTTACTAGCCTGCTTCACTTCTCTTCACATACACTGTTAGTTCCTCGCAGGTAGGAGATTGTGCGTTATCATTCCTGACTGGGAATAGACCCACCCTTTATGGTGTGGCAAGGACAGGTTGTAAACTTTAGATCTTCCATCCCATTGCCATCCTTAGTTATCTACACTTGCAATTCAGAGGATGTGGTCCCCACACTTCTCTGCACCTAACAGAGAGTCATACACATAGGAAGTGCCCAGGAAGTATTTAACTGAATGATTCTTTTAGCATATTTATGATACTACCAACTGTATATCATTGCATGAGCCACGTGGTCTTAAACTTTTCATCTGTGGATCCAGAGGATTATATACCGTCAGCGGTTCTCAGTCAGGGTGCAGCAGAATCTGCTGGGGAGTGGGTTAAAATACAGGTCCCTGGACCACTCCCAGGGATGCCCCCAGGCCTCTGCATCTTTACAAGTTCCCAGATATCTGACGCCCTTACTTGGAGGACGGCTCCCTCCAAGGCCCATGAGGTGACAGTGGGACACCAGCCCTGTCCCCCACAAGGCCTGGGTGCTTGCAGGCCCTCCTTAGACTCAACCTGCCCTTGCCTCCTTGTTTCCCCAAGTGTGTGGCTGTGGCCTGGCCCAGTCGGGCTTCTTCTTCAAGAACCAGGAGTACATCTGCACCCAGGACTACCAGCAGCTCTACGGCACACGCTGCGACAGCTGCCGGGATTTCATCACAGGCGAGGTCATCTCCGCCCTGGGCCGCACCTATCACCCCAAGTGCTTCGTGTGCAGCCTGTGCAGGTGAGCGGGAGGCCAGCGGGGCCTGGGTCCCTCTTCAGGGAGGAGAAAGACCTGGCCTCTTCCCACATAGTTCTGGGGTCTACAGGGCGTTACACTGGCCAGTGGGTTTCATGCCTATTAGCAGCTGCATCCTTTTTACAAATGCAGTGTAATGTAGAACACCAGTTTGTCCTGTGATGAAAGCAGGGTAAAGATCCAAGCCCCACACTCAGCCTCCTGTTTCCTGTTGAGAGGTCCCCAGAAGCCCTGGTCTCTCAAAATCCAGTTTGGAAGCCACAGACCTGGCCCAAGTTCCTGCGTTCTCACCCACACACAGTACAGGATATCTGTTTATAGCCTTCCTCCATCGCCCCGAGGCTATCTCATGCTGGCAGATGACCTTAGCAAGTGACCCTGCTTTATAAGCCTCAGCTTCATCATCAGTAAAATGGGGACCAAAACCATTCCAATCTCATTGGGTTTTCATGAAAACAAATGAGATGCTGTATGCAAACACCTTAGCTCAGTGACTGGTACATCGATGTGTCTGCTTTTAGTATTCTTTTCATTGTCATTAATGATAACTGTCTGGACTCTCTCAGAATATCTCCAGTGATGGAGAACTTACTGTCATCCTCCCAGGCATCCCATTCACTTGTTAATTTAGTAAAAATACATTGAGAGTCCGCTGTATCCTAGGAGCCACGTTAAGGAGATGGAAATTTTTTATTTGATTTTGAGATGCCTCAAATTTAATGGATAGCTCTGATTAGGTAAGTCATAAGTAAAGCATGATTAGAGTATATGTGTATTTTTAATTGGGAAAGAAATTTATAGATTGATTATTCTTCCCCAGTAAGATAACCACCTGGTTACCAGTTAAGAGTAACTAATGGGAGTATCTGAATGAGACTGTATGACACCATGTGTAAGAAAATATGATCACCTAGTGGAATTCACTCATTCATCCATTTTTTTTAAATGTTCCACACCAATGCAAGGTGTTAATAACATGGTGGTATAAGGTGGGAATCCTGTGTTTTATGCAAGATTGTTCTGTAAACCCACAACTTCTCTAATAAAGGAAGAAAAGAAAAAACCCTAGGCACTGGATCCCAAAATCCCAGACCCATACATTAGCACAGTTAGGGGCCCTAATGGCATAAAGTGAGGTTTGTCAAGCCCCAGGGAGGTGAGGTGACTCCCCAAGGTCATTGCCATGTCTTTTTACCATGAGTTAGTAGCTGGGCCACATGAGAGCGTGGCTCCCCTGACTCCTGCCCTAGTACTGATGTCACAGGCATTCCAAATGGCATGACGAGAGCTGTATGATGGGATTGGTACTACAGAGGATACTGCATACCCTTAGAGCTTAGCTGGGGGCGGGGGTAGGAGTTGGAGATCATGTATCAGCCTGAGTCCCCTGTGCACAAATGCAGAGGAGGAGAAGTAGAGGCTGATTTATGGAATTATGGGCTTCTTATTGGGAAGGAGGATTTTGAAAAATGTCTGAATGGTGAAAGGAAAAATTTTGGTAAGTACACAAGTTGAAGGGGTTATCCTTGATATATGGTAATAGGTCAAATAAGGATGGATAAAGTCCTTCCAGACAGAAAGAACAACTCTACATTCTTCTTATCCTCTTCATTTTTCAGATAAGGAAATCTAAGCTCAGATGAGTATGATGTATTTTCCAGTGTTGAAACCATGTAAATGACCTAACTGGGCCTCCTAGCCCCTGACCAGCACGTGAATGTACCTACTGCTCTAGAAGCAAGCTGTGTAGTTACCATGCACAGCATCCCTCAGGAGAGGAGGTGTTGAGTTTCTCACTCTTCCTCTTTGCAGGAAGCCCTTCCCCATCGGAGACAAAGTGACCTTCAGTGGCAAAGAGTGCGTGTGTCAAACATGCTCCCAGTCTATGACCAGCAGTAAGCCCATCAAGATCCGCGGGCCAAGCCGTGAGTCCTCCCCACGGGGCACCCCAGTCCTGGCACTGACAACTGCTCCCGCAGGCTGGGTTGCCACCCTGGAGGACACCTGAAATTATATGGCCCACACTCATCACATGAGCCTCCCTGAGCACAAATGCAGGGAGACCAGCTGCCTGACTCTAAACAGGGATGGCCTGGGCCATATAGCGACAATTCTGGGATAAGTTGTCTTCTGAGCTTATCTCTGGTCCCGAGCCAGGCCTCCAGGAGCACAACCCACAGAGCTGATCGAGTGTTTAGCTACTAGGGGTCCTCAGTGTTTACAAAAGTCACCAAAAAGAATTTGTAGACATATCTTACAGAAGGGGAAGTATGGGGTGCTGTGGGAGCAAACCGCAAGGATCATCACCCTTAGTGCATGTTCTGTGGGCCACTGCATCAGCTTCACTGAGGAATTGATAAAAATGCAGGCTTCTGGGCCCATCTTAAACCTCTAGGGGTGGAACCTAGAAATCTGCATTTTTAATATGCTTCCTGGGTGACTCATTTGCTGCTTCTAAGATGGAGAACCACTGACTAGGGATGAGCGGGACATAAACCACACCATGGTAAATGTTATATTTTAATACCAAACCACAGTTTTGGGGAGAAACTGAGGATCAAGAGTATTCCCTCAGCACAGTCATTCTAGTTTGTGAAATGCACATTCCACTCAAGTGTATCTAGAGAGGTATCTAAGTCACTGTGCCCAGGTGCCCTTGTGAGGCTGCTGACTGCATGTGTGTACACACACACACACACACACATACACACACGGGTTCCCTGAGTCTCCATAAGCCACGCTGGGCTTCTGTGTTCTTTCATGTCACGTGACATTCTTGCTGGTCTTGTCGGTAGAATCAATGAAAACCCATTAGCCTACCATGCTGCATCACTTGGGGTGAGGGGTGGCGGGAAGGGGAGGCTGCCAGCCATGGTAGCAGAGTCAGCAAGCTGGGGCTGCATCCCACCGAGGAGTTGAGCAAAGAACCCTGAGTCAGCAGGACCAGGCTCCCAGGGCTCCATTAGAGTCCACCCAGCCTTGGTGAGCTGTAGAAAAAGACAATGAATCAGATCTGTTCCTGGAATATTCAGAGCCCTTCCTACCATGTCCTTGGTGCTGCTCAAGAACAGGTTACTGCTTTGACCAGATTTCCATCTCAAGGTGGCTGAGAGTATACACTGTTATCCTTCATAACTCCTTGAAAGCATCATCCAGAATGACAGAAAGGCTGGGCTGCTGGGCTGCTGGACCATGGCTCTGTGGCAGATGCTGCTGAGTAGCCCAGAGACCAGCAGGGCCATGTGCAAGGCTTTAGCAGCAAGCTGGGAGACTGGAGGCTGCCAATCTACTACATGATGCAAAGCAATCGTGTAGCCTTCCTGAGACTCAGTTTACCCAACTGTAAAAGAGGGATGGAATGTCTTGCCCTTATCCTCCTGGTAGGAGTGTTATGGTAAGAAAATATGTTAATATACAGAATCAAATTAACATATGCTGTAGTGTGTAAAATGCTCAGTGAATAGAAAGTGAGGGGTGATACTAATGTCAAGATTTAATATAGGAAGCTCACCAACGAAGGACTGAGGTTAAGATTCCTGAATTCATTTTTGTTTCTCTCAGCCTGTGTTATTTGGTACTATATGCCTAGGGTGTCTCTGACAGGTGGGAAATTTTCTCAACTGAGTCTGGGAATCACATTTTATCCTGCCTTCAGGGAGAGAGTCCTAAATGTCTCCTCCATGGTTTTGCATATTATAAGGTAGAGGAAGGTGAGGAAAATTGGGGGGATTGAATAAAGTGGAGCAAGTCAGCAAATGAGCAGTTTCCAGGAAGAATGTCCAGGATTATGGCTCATCTTATTACTCACAAAGTAAAGACATCAATCTGCAGAGCTGCAGGGCATATGAATTATAGAAATGTTTTCTCCCCAGGGATGGTCACTGTTTATGCTACAAATGTAAGGTAGCCTCCTGAATAGAGGAGATTTTGAAAGGTCTCCTAAGTTCCCAAGAATTAGAGAGAACCAAAACCAGACACCAGAGATTGCTAAGAATGTATTATGGAAGAGAAAGAGAAAGGTGGGGGGGAAAACTTGGTGTTTTTAAGCTGCACAACTGTGAAATTTCATCTCTGGAGGGTGAATAAAGACATTCTAGAAAAGCAGGAACAGAATCTACTCAAGGGAGACCAAGATGAATACTCAGCAACTGTCAAGCAAAAAGATTTCTGTTACCATAGGAAGAAGAATAAATGTTTCTTCCTGAACCTTACTGAAAATCAGCAGCAGCATCACCACTCCCACCACCACCATCACCACCACCACCATCACCACCACCATCACCACCACCATCATCACCATCATCACTACTGCTAACATTGATTACCTGTTACTATTGCCAGACCCTGAACTAAGTATTCTATACATAATATTTCATTTAATTATTGTAACAGTTATATGGGGGAACATACTCTTGCCTCTGTAGAACATAAATGCCTTGCCAAGAGTCACACAAATGATAAGTGGTCGTTCTGAGATTTGAACAGTCTAGAGTCTTCCCTAAACACCCTACAGCAGAGGCATGACTTGCTAACTGGGAGGGGTCCTATTTTTCTGGATGCCTTGCCTAAAACAAGGGGGAAGCTTGCTACAACTTACAAAACCCACCTGTTTCTACTCACTGTTGCTGATCTGAGTGGAATAAATGACACAGTCAAGAAAAACTAAAAATTCCAAACAGGATCTTTAGAGACCTCAGTATTAGATGGAGGGGTTTGGGGGGAACAGGTGGCAGTGTCATACTTTCTGCCAGCTGAAGGTTGTAATTTTGGCATCCAGAGGAACGTATGAGGAATGGACAGCTGATTATGCAGAGACCAACTCAGGACAGGGTGGGGTTTTCCTGACCCTGCTTATTACACCAGAACCATGGGCTCCAGGATGGTATGTCTGAGGCTCCACCACTGGTTAAGAGTAAAAGAACAAAGAATAAAAATGTCCTGATAATTACAAAGCCAACACAATGGGGGACCACTAACCTAACATGAAAAGGAAAACCATGTGGAGAAGGTGTTCCAGAATTCTCAGGAGGAATCAGCAGGACTTCCCAACAACAGGAATATCACTTCTGGCCTCAGAACAGAGACCAGATGATGTACAGATTATAGGTTAAAAGCACACAAGAATGTAAAATAATCATAACGAACTTTTATTGTGCACATAGGATGAGCACTGTGCTAAGCCCTTACAGGCCTGGTCACAATTAATCTTCACACCAGCATTGTAAGGAAGCTGTTCATGACTGTCCCCATGGTACAGATGAGAAAGTGGGGAGCTGGGATTCTCCCCAAGGTAGTCTGAACGCAGCCCAGCCTCCAACCACTGCATTGCAGTATCTCCTAAATATTAATACAAGATGATAAATTTATCACAGATGTATCGCTGAAACTTAGATGGCTGGGACTCATTACTGGAATATGACCACAATAGGGTGCAGTTTATTCAAATAAGTTTTATTGAAGGGGAAGTGAATCATGTTGTTGGCCAATAACATGTGTACCTCCATGGAATCCATGAGTGAATTTGATCGGTTGATGACCCTATCAAGCAAGAAAAGGTGAAGTCTAAGGAACGAAGGAGAAGAAAGAAGTTACAGTTGTCTTTAAATATTCGAAGGAACTGTCATGTGGGAAAAGAGGTAGATTGTTCTTGGTTGCACAAAAGTAGGGGGAAGTTACAAGGTGTCAGACCTGCGTTCCCTGTGAAGAAGACATCCTTAACAACCATACCTGCCCAAAGGCGAGCGGACTTCCTGAAGAGGGGGCGAGCTGCTGCAGCTGGAGGCAGTGAACAGAGCACAGTTGCTCACCTATCAAGATTGCTGTGGACTCCTGGGTTGGGTGGGGGGTGATCAAGCATGCTGTGAACTCTGAGCACCTATGCAATGATTAAACCTGCCAGAGAGGCCCACAGAGACACGTTTTCAGTACTTGTGGCCTAGAAAGCTCTCAGGTTCTCCTACGCTGAGCTTGAGCAAGTCACTTCCGACACTTGTCTGTGCATAAAAGGGGTGGGGGTGGCCGGTCCTGTCTAATCTATTACATTTTGAAGCCTGTAGTTATTAGGGGTGAGGGATAAGTTCTCCCAGGAGAAAGAAGAAAGGGAAAGAGAGAAATTCCATCTCTTTATTTTCCCAGCCTTCAACTGAAGGCCTGGGGCTTGAAGCATTTTGCAATCAGACAGCTTCCTGCCCCCAGCCTGTGCAAAGGGACGTTAGAAAGCCAGGGTAACATGGGCGTTGACTCACACAAACACTTCATCAGGACCCCAGACCCTCCCCGCAGCCTGCTGGACATACCACCCTCCCAGACAGGCAGACACATCCATCCTCTCTCCCTGGACATGCTCCCAGCTGGATGGGAAGCCTGTCCAGCCAGATTCCCCTAACTTTATATGCAGTTTCTATTCTCCTCATGGCTCTGAAGTGTGTATTCGTCTTGTGGCGCCATGGGGGAGGTTTTTCCTCTGGTAAACTTTGCCCCGTGACCCCCTTCCTCCTTCCAAGTGGGCCATCCGGTCGGCTCTGCCTGAATTCCCAGCAATGCCCCAGTACCTTGGACACTGGCTCTATTTCCTGCCCCTCCCCAGACATACATTGAGCAACAGGCAGAACGCTGGCCACAGTCCCTGGGCCTCAGTGACATTACAGGGCAACAGTGATGGAGAGCGAAGGCACCTTTCAGTTTGGAACACTCTCAACACACTCTTTAATCCCTGCTCCTTGGGAAGGTTTGTAAGCACTTTGGGGCACAGGGTGCGTGTGTAAATTCTATTCGTTGCCTGGTGCTGTAAGATCCATTCATTCCACTCACTCATCAAATGTGCACTGAGTTCCTACTATGTGCCAAGCACCATGCTAGGCAAGGGAATAGATTTAGCCACAAAACAGACACAGTCCTTGCTGTTGAGTACACAGATTAAGAATGAGAAAATATATATACAGCGTGTTCGCTTATATGAAATATCTGTAATAAGCAAATTCATAGAGACAAAAGGTGGATTAGAGGTTTCCAGGGGCTGGGGCAGGGGAAATGGGGAGTTATTGCATAATGGGGATAGAATTTCTGTTTGGTAATGGATGGTGGTGATGTTGCAAAACATTGTAAATGTAATTAATGCCACTGAACTATACACTTAAAAATGGTTAAAAATGGCAAATGTTATGTTATATTTATGCTACCACAATGAATTTTTTGTAGTTCAGTATTTCTGGGGTGATGGGGTCTGCGGTTTTGCTTGTCCACAGGCCCCTGGGTGATGCCTGTGACGTAGGCCCCGAGGTCGTGGGGAGTAAGCAGCTTGAGGTCGGGCCAGGGGCAGGACAGCATGGTACCCTTTGGATGAACAATGGTCAGGATGGCAAGCAGAGAGCTTTTCCAATGAACACTGGGGCTCTTTTTACCCCTCGCACCAAGACCACTTGTCAGGAGGTCAGCGTCTCACCTGGCAGAGCCTCTGGGAAGGTGGCAGGGCCAGGGTGGGAGCAGTTGTTGGGGGACTGGTGTTGAGGGAGGCCTTTCTTTGGCACAGGCATGGGAAGATGGTAGGTGGTCAAAGGGGCCCAAGATGGTTTGCTCAGCAGCATCCTCTTATCTTTGCAGATTGTGCTGGGTGCAAGGAGGAGATCAAGCATGGCCAGTCACTCCTGGCACTGGACAAGCAGTGGCATGTCAGCTGCTTCAAATGCCAGACCTGCAGTGTCATCCTCACCGGGGAGTATATTAGCAAGTGGGTCTCCCTCCCACCCCTCCCCTCCCTGACCCAGCTTCCCTGACCTCTGCGGTCCACAAGGCCTGCACCGTCTGGCTCTTGCCTGCATCTCCAGCTTTGTCTCCCTTCATCTTCTATCTGGCCACCATACTCTGGCCACAATGGCGTCTTTCCCAGTCTCCTTGCCACCCTGGGGCCCTCTCATGGTGTCTCCTCTGTCTGAACTGTTCTCCCCTTGCTCCTTCGCTTCCTTCCGGTCTGGGTTTCCATGTCATCTCCCCAGAGGGGGCCTCACATCCCCTCTCACCACCTCCAGTACCCCCATTACTGGCATACACGGTGCCTGTCTGTTTCCATATACAACTATCTCTATTTGTAATTATATATTTATCCATGTTACCATTTTAATAATGACAGAAAACCCAGCTCAAACTCATTAAAAAGCAAAAATGGGAGTTTAATGGCTCATAGAAATGGGAAGGCCAGAGGCGCAATGGCTTCAGGCATGGCTGGATCCAGGGGCTTAATGATGCCATCGGCACTCCAGAAAAGTCTCTCTCTCTCTCTTAACTCTGCTTTCCTGTTGGATTCATTCCAAAGCAGGCCCTCCCCAAATGGTAGCAAAGATATTCAACAGCCACTCCAGGTTTCCGTCCTATCAGTTTAGCAAGCCTAGCTGAGAGAGAGAGGCCTCTTTCCCAAAAGCAAAAGTCCCACAGCTGCCTCTGATTTGGCTACCCTTGGGTGACAAGCCCATTCCTTACCAATCACTGACCAGGAAGAGCTAAAGGTAGAGCCAGAGGGCAGCCACAGTACTGGGGCCGGGGGCAGGGGTGGGGAGGGGGACGACGACTCCCACTAGGTGGCTACCCAAAGGAAAATCCGATGTTACAGACAGAAGGGGAAGTGGATGTTGGCCAGAAAGGAACCAGTGAAGGGCTGTGGACAATCAGAGAATGGAGGGATCACTTCTGACTAGCAGGAAGTGGAATCCAGAATCTGTGAGAGCTTCATGGAAGGTGGTGGTATTTGAGCTGGACCTTGAAAAGAAGGGTAAGACTTGAAAATACAGAGGAGAGCTTCCAGGTGGAATGCTCAGCTTGGGCAAAGGCAGGGAGGCTGGCGGGTACAGAACATTCATCCTGTTCGCTGGAGCTCAGATGTGTGCACAGATGACGCAGGGTCCAAGGCTGCAGAGGTGAGCTGAGGTCAGATCACCAAGTGCTCCGAATGCCATGTTAGAAGGAGTTTGGCATTCCTTTCTGTGCCGGCCAAGTAAAGAGTGCTCTAGGGAGTCGCCAGCCAGGAGCCCTGGAGTCTGCGAGGCTGGGTCAAAATTCTCATGGGGAATAAGAATTTGCTCAGAGATCCTTTCATGGAGGCCAGCCTAGATTGCCCACCATACCTTGGGTCTCTGCAGCCTGGCTTTGGGCCCCTCCAGAGAGGCAGGTGGAAGTGGAATCTGGTTGTGTGGGTGACTCTCACCACCAGAGCTCACTGGCTTTCTGGGGCCGGGGGTCCCCAGCTCACCCTCTGCTTTCCTTGGTCCCTCTCCTCTTGATCCGTGGGAGCCTGCCTTAGGCACTCACAGATCACCCTTTGCCCTGGGCAGTCAGAGTAGGACCCAAGGCAAGGCCACGGGCTGCAGAAGGCCCTGTGGGGAAGCACACAGAGGAAGAAAAGAGGGACAAGGAGACATGGGGGAGGTGGAGCAGAACAGGGGAATGATGCGTGCATCTCTCTCATCTTTCTGCCAGCAGGGTGGCATGGGCTAGAAGTCCAGGAGCCAGAGTCATGCCTGGTTTTGAAGCCAGATCTGCATGACCTGGGCAAGGGACTTGACTTCTCGGAGTCTCAATTTCCTCCTTAGTAAAAGTGGTGATAATAAGTAGACCTACCTTGTAGGGTTGTATAAAAGCTAAGAGGGCTTTGCTTCATATCTCAGTAAGGGCCTTCTAAATATTAGCTTTGTCGCCTGCTTCCTTTTAGAATCATGTGTATTCCAAATTTCCCAAGTTCTCACCAATCTATGGGTCCAAATGAGCTTGTGTTGGCATTTACAGCAAATTTTGCTGACTTATCACCACCTCCTGACAAATGGCTTCATCCCCCAACAAACTGACCCTCCACGCCCACAGTGGGGGAGGGAAAGGATTGTCTCCTGGGCCCTCAACCAAGTCCTTGCCTCGTGGGCACAGCCTGGCTTCCAGGCCTTTGTGGACATCAGTGCCCAATGCAGCTTCTCCTCCAGGAACACCCTGCCCTGCTGCCCAGGAAGGGCACTCGGCAGTCCCGATGGGCACACACATCAAGATGGAAAAGTGGCATACCTTTCCTTTAGGACTCTGCCTGAGCCGGGTTCTGCTACAACCAGTAGTGGGGAAAATGCCCCCTTCTCCTGAGAGTTTAGATCTAGGCCTCAGGGCTGGATGGGCGTAAAGCTAGGCTGAACTCCCCAGTTTCCCCAACACTCTCCACGTTGACCCCAGAGAGCCAAGCTCCAGACCTCCTCCTCAAGTATGGTGATGCTCTAGCTGCCATGGCCGGGGCGGGCGGGAGCCGCCCAAGAAACCAGACAGCCTGGGTTTGAAGTCCAGCTCTGAGGCCTCCTGGTTACATGACATGGGGCAAGTTACTCAACCGCTCCAAGCTTGGGCTTTCTCATCTCTCCAAGGGGGAATAATAATAGTTTCAACCTCATAGAGCTGCCATAAGGATGAAATGAAATACTCCATGTAAAACACGAGTAGAGACCCTGCACACAGCAAGCAATAAATGTTAGCAGCTATTAGTAGCAGAGATAGTGTGAGAATAGTTATTAACAGCAATCCTATCAACTGTGCGATAAGGTATAAGCTCTGGGTAAGAATGGTACAACATAAGAGATGGGCAGTGGAAGCTGCCTATTATCTGCTGATCAGGGAGCTCAGTCGGATGGTTCTTTCACAACAGGTGAATATTTTGATCAGAGATGCTACTGTTTGGATGCATAAAAAAATTAATCATAAAAAAAAAATTAATCATATTGATTACCTCCTAGAAGGGAGGGACTGGAAGGAGGGTGGAGACTTCTCATGTTGTGCCATATGCAGGTATTACCTATTCTAAATAAAATAAAATGTGGAGATTTACAAAGAGCAGTTTGGGGTAAAGGGAAGACAGTGGGCCTGAGAACTTGAGAGAGGGAAGGAGGAGAGAGTGGAGAAGGAACCCCCAAGGCCAGAACTCCAGACCGGCCATGCTTGGAAAGATTAAGATTCCTGGGTCCCACTCCCAGGGAATTTCCAATTCTGTAGTTCTGAAGTATGTATGGGGAGTCTGCATTTTTAACGAGCTCCCCGAGTGCTTCTAATCTTGGCCCAGGAACCTCTGGCTGACACTCTCACCAATTCCCCCCAACTTCCTCTTCCCGTGTGCATTTCCTCTTGCAGGGACGGCGTTCCGTACTGCGAATCCGACTACCACTCCCAGTTTGGCATTAAATGCGAGACTTGTGACCGATATATCAGCGGCAGGGTCTTGGAGGTGAGTGGGTACAAATAACTATGAAGATGTTTGAGGAGGACGGCCTGTGACTCTGTAAAAGATCGTCACTGAGGAAGGAAAAGGTCACCCCATAACCCCTCTTCCATAACCTCCCACCCCCCTGCTTCCTCTACCCCAGCTTGACTTGCTGCATGACCTTGAGCCGGTAACCTTGCTCTCCAGGCACCCCCAAAATGAGAGGGTGGACAAAATTATTCCCAGTTCAAAAAATGCTGTACTGGGAAAACCAATCACTTCTCTGGGATTTGGATTCAGATAGATCCCTGGAGGGGTGACAGTTATGATTTTCTTCCCAACTCTGCCTGAGAATGGAAGCCGTTTTCATTTTTTAGTATTCCATAATGTGCTGATTTAGGAACCAGCTTGTCTAGCAGCTTGCTCCCGCGGTCCTTCCTTGGCTGGCCCGTCACCATGGCAACAGTTCGCCTCAGCCTCCGGGTGCACAGCTCACCCTGCCAGTGAATGACAACCTGCAGCACCCTTGCTGAGACCCTGCCTGAGGACCCCGGGCCCTGGCCTTCCTGGCCTGCTTTCCCACTCCCTGTGGACCTAAGAAGCCATCTTCCTACACTTCGGGACCACCTATCTTGAGGATTTGGAAGCATGAAAGAGTTTAATGCGAAGGAAATATAATAGCCTAAGAGCAGAAACAACTGGGTTCTAATATTTGCTCTCACGCTAACTCACACTCAGATTTTAGGTGAATATCTTTGCCTCTCTGGGCCTCAGTCTTCTCATATGACAGTGGCTGGAGGATGGCAGCCTGGGTCAGCGATTGCAAACAGGGTCACTGATGCTGCCAGATCTGGCCAGTGGGGAGTGCTGTGTTGAAAGTATTCTGCAGTCGTATCTGGGCTCGACAGGAGAGAGAATAGCTGTCAGGAAAGGACTCCCTGAGGAGACCGCATCAGAGCTGAGCCCTGAGGAGGAGGAAGAGGCCATCAGGTGAAGAGCTAGGGCAAGAATGAGCTTGAACCCTTCCAGGGACAGAGGAAAAGGCTGAGGTGGCTGAATTATACAAACTGGGAGGGGGAGTGGTGGGGGAGCAGGGGGTGATGGAGTGAATCATATAGGGCATACCATATAGGGCTTTGTTGACCGTGTAGTCTGTGTCTGAGAGGTTTGGGTTGTGTAATAAGTGCAACGGAAAGCCATCAGAGAGTTTTAAACCATCATGGTAAAAGTATGTATATGTTTTAAAAAGATCACGCTGGCTTCTATGTAGAGAATCAACTTTAAGGGATCAGAGAGAAAAAGATAAACAAATGCAGAGTCGATAAAATATTAAGTATTTCCAGGGAGCAGTAAGGAGGACAAGGTGGAAGACACAGCATAAAACAGGAGCTCAGGAAAGCTTGTTGGGCCCAGGTTTCTGAGGTCTGGAGTACCGGGTGAGGAGTTTCTTTAATTCACTGGGAACAGGGAGCTGTGGAGGGACTGAAGAGAGTGACCTGAATTAGAGCTGCACCTTAGGGAGTGTCCTGGGAGGATGTGCACAAGCTATGTTTGAAGGAAAAAAACTGGAAGGAGGAGGCCAGTGAGGAAGGACCCAATAGGTGAAGGGCAACGACTCTGGACTCCATTAGGGAAGTAGAATTCCTACGGCTTTTTTTTTTTTTAAAGATTTTATTTATTTATTCATTTATCCCCCCCTTTGCTGCTTGTGCTCGCTGGGCCAGCTAACCACGCCGTGCGGGCGGGCTTTTGCCTTCACCAGGAGGCCCCGGGAACCAAACCTGGGGCCTCCCATATGGTAAACGGGAGCCCTACTGATTGAGCCACAGCCGCTTCCCTCCTACGGCTTTTTAACTGTGGGGCAACTTGCAGATGTGGAAATTGAAGGAGAGGAGGAACGTTGCGCCCAAGTGTCAAGCCTGGGTGATAGGAAGTCTCCTGTGGCCACCCCCAGAATTGGAGATGGCAGGGAAAGACACCATTCTGGGCTGTGACATGACAAGTCCCCATTGGGACAGGTTGGGATTGAAATCCCGGAAGGTTTCAAGAAGACCGGCAGAAATGTGGGTCAGAGCTCAGGAACAAAGCTCTAGGCTGGATGGGCCAATTTCAGAAGCACTAGGTTTTTTTTTTTTTTTTTTTTTTTTAAAGATTTTATTTATTTATTCATTTACACCACCCCCCCTTGCTGCTTGTGCTCTCTAGGTCAGCTAACCACGCCGTGCGGGCGGGCTTGCCTTCACCAGGAGGCCCCAGGAACCGAACCCGGGGCCTCCCATATGGTAAACGGGAGCCCTACTGATTGAGCCACAGCCATAATAGTCAGCACCGTGGGAGCTGTCTGGATTTCCAAGGTGAAGGGGGCTGAAGCCAGCCTTGGCAAGTGACTGCTTACAGGTGGCAGAAAGGATGGAGGAGCTATCAGAGAAGGACGAGAGGCAGTCAGGGGCAGCGGAGGAGACCAGGGAGGTCAGTGAAAGGACAGAGTTTTGAAAAGATGGTGAGGTCAATTAGTGTAGGTCAGATTCTGCAGAGCCATTAAGGACGACACAAGCTGAGGAAAGGCTGTTGGTGTGAGGACAGGTCGCTGTCAAGAAAACAGTTTGTGAGGTCTTTGCAGGATGTGGGGGAGAGGCATCCAGATTGTAGTGGGATAAAGGGTTATGGGATGGGAGAACACAAAGGCAAGGCTTTTCTTTTGGGAAGGGAAAACCTTCAACTGCACACAGAACTGCAGGTGGGAATTAGCTCCAACATTTCCAAGCTGCTTTGAAATTATGTCGGTGGTGGCTGCCTTTTCCCCATGTGTTACTGTTGTTTAGATTTGTGGTAGCCTATTCCTCTTGGGCAGCTCTTGTGACTGGTTTCCATTGATTCCATTTGCATGAGGCTCCATTAGCATCTTGGACTTATTGATTTTTTTCCATAGAGCTGGAAGAGACATTTAGCTACCAACTAGTTCAACCTCCTCATTTTACAAATGAGAAAACCCCAAGGCATGTGGTGTTTCCAGGGTCACATACCATAGCTCTTTCCTGTGCCCTACACTGATGCCCACAGCCCTCAGCACTCAAGTATCTTTAGAGGATGCATCATGTCCTGAGAAAATGTGGGCTGGAGTGAAACAGACTTGGATCCAAATTGTAGCACTTCTAGCCATGAAACCTTAAGCAAGTTACTTATTTTCTCTGAATCTTAGAGTCTTTTTCTATCAATGGAGAATACTACTGTTATTTAACCACTAGTGGATGTTAGGACTTTTTTTGCTGCAAATGCAGAAACTATATTTAAAATGGCTCAAATAAAAATAAATAAATTTATCATTTCCATAAAATTTTAAAAAATTAAAAATTAAAAAAACAGGAATAGTTCTGGATTCAGGCATAACTGGATCCAGTTCTCAAACAAAATGATTTGGAATCTCTGGCCATCGTGGCTCCATTTTCTTCCGTGTTGGCTTTATTCTCAGGCGAGCTCCCCTTTGTGATAGGAGGTTGGATACCAGTCACTCCAGGTTACACTCTACCAGCCAGCACCTCCGGTAGAAAGAGAACTCCTTTTCTAAAAGCTCAGCAAACATCCTGGGACTGATGCTCACTGGCCCTGAACCATCAAGCATGCCCTTAGAGTTGGAATATGTTTATTGGTGGGGTCAGCCCTACTTAATCATATGGACTGATGTGCTGAGGGGTAGGTCCACCAGAGAAAAGCTGAGTGTTGTTTTAGGAAGAAGGGGGAAGGGATAACAGCCAGGCAAAAACAATGGTTGCCCACTACAGGGTCCAGCACATTGCCTGAGCCACAACAGGCACTTAACCAATCTCAGTTTCCCCTTCTTCCCCTCTCATCCCACCTCTTCCCATTTCCTCCTCAGTGATGGGACTCGAATGCCAAGTGTCAGTCGCCCTCTTCTTTCCCAGGGGTTTCCTCACCAAGGAGAACCCCAGACCTGGTTTCCTTGTTGCTGCTTTTCCTAATCTGGTTTGTCGTCCTCAGTCCTTTCCAATATGGCCCCATTTTTAGATTCCAACTCTTGCCGTTTTCTTCACTCTTTTCTTGACTTTGGTTTGTTAACAGGTGAAATCCTTCATCTTCTCTTGCTGACTTGGTTTTTCCTTAGGCTGGGTGCAGGCTGCCCTTACATACTCCCTTCCCTCAAGTAGTTTTCTCACTATCTATGGCCAGGGCTGCTGAGAGGGGCATGAAAAACCTCTTTCAGCTGGGGTGGGGAAGTGGGTGTGACATTTAGGAAGAAGATTCAGTTTTGCCAAGGCACTGTTGCCACCCTGGAAAAGAGGTCTATAATTGAACTGATAAAAAGACACAAAGTAGGAAGAGGCTACTAATTAAACCGATTATCCTTGTCATGGTAGGAGAGAATCAGTCCCACGATATTCCAGCTTGGGAAAATAGCAGGTTTCTCCCAAAGTTTGAACATAGTTTGTTTTGATGATGACAAGGACACTTTCTCATTGGTGGGAGCCATGTAAGTAACCAAGACTGAGAAAAAGAGATACTGGAGATTTTTTTTTCCCCTCTGTAAAAATCTGCTGATTTTTAGAATAGATCAAGCGTTTCCAGAATAGGCAAACCCATCACTAATCTTGCCCCTCCCCCTTTTAAAAATGTGTTTGGAACTTATTATGCAATTATAAGTTTTTTAATTAAAAGGGACACATTAGCATCAGATCAATGATGGCTTTGGGGATCCTTTAACAATCCCCCAATTTCCATCAATTTCCCCAGGCACCACCCCCCAATCAAAAAGAAAAAAGACCCACCATGACATGTAAAATATACCTTCAAAATAAGCTCCACAGCCCCACCTTCCTACCCTTTGGCTGCACCAAGCCCCTCCCATATAGAAACCCAGGAGCCCCTACAAAGGGCCCTTATGCATCAGGTCCTCTTGGCTGGGGTTTTAGTGTCAGAATTTACCAAAACAAAGAACAGTCAGCATGGAAATGAGGGCTAGGGCTGGTGACTGTCCCTCAGAGGTCCAGCCCCAACACTGTTACTGGTTCCCAGTATGACCTTGAGGCACAATCTTCTCTGAGGCTGCCCCCTCACCCCACCCATGTGAAAGGATTGGTGGTAGGAGATCATTTCCATTTTTTATTTAAATAATGGTGGGGAAGGAAAGTGGAAATAGGGAAGGGGACTCACCAAAGCCAGTCTGGGGTGAGGTGGGAACAAGGGTGTGAGGTTCTAAGGTGCAACAACCAGGCACTGCCCTGGGGGCCAGAGGCTCCCAAACTGGTCCTGGCTTTGGCTCAGACCAGCTACTTGACCACTGAGTCTTTAAAATCTATCATTCATATGTCACTCTCACTACTTTTACCATGTTTGTGGACTTTGCATACTCATTCACACCAAATATTTTAAATTGTCATTAAGTTGGCTCATTTATATATAAGAAAACTCATTATGACATGACAAGAAAACCAATATCATTTGCCATACTTCAGGTGACCCCAAAAAATATCAGTCGTGCTGATGCTAGTAGAACATTGTGAACATAATTAACAGCGCTGAAATCTCTGAGTATGGTTAAAAGAGGAAATGTTAGGTTGCATATATAGCACTAGAGTAAAAAAATATTTTTAAAACCATAGAACTGCACAACACAGACAGTGAACCCTAAGTTAAACCATGGACTCTAGTTAATAGTACAATTATTAAAATGTGCTTTCATCAGTGGTAACAAATGTACCACATCTATGCAAGGTGTTAACAATAGGGTGGTGTATGGGAATCCTGGATTTGATGCATGATTGTTCTGTAAACCCATAACTTCTCTAATTAAAAAAGAAAAGAAAAGAAAATTCATTCTAGCTATATTCTATTGCTTGTGGAAACTCCAAACTTCATGCCTGTTCTCATTCGTAAAAAAGTTGATTAGTAAGTTTTGGATAGATGTAAAAGACACACAGCTACCACACTGGTACTTGCTCCTTCTAAAATCAGAAGAATTGAAAGAGGGTTGAAAGGGGATCATTTTCTCTTTCATCCAATGTTGTTTAATGTCAGCTCATGTACCCCTTAAAAATCATCACTGGACACACATGATGAACTTATTGACAGGCAGACAAAGAACTCTGTGCTGATTGTTAATGTTCTGATTGGGGAAAAAAAAAAAAATCATCGCTAATACCCACTAGCAGTATGGGTCCCACACATAGGGAAATGCTAGGATGTGCTAGAAACAAGACTCTTCCCCTATCTGTACATGAGGAGGTGGGACCGAAAGCCTCTGAAGGGCGCTTCCCACTCTACCTCCATGGGGTTCATAAACAGGCCCCCTCCATCATTCCCCAGCCCCTGTCAGGGTTTGGCACCTGCCAAAGTACAAGTGCAGGTGCCCAGGGAAGCCCCCTGAACTGCTGCCAGGCCCCACAGTGTGGAATTACCAAGTTCCCGAATGGGCTGTGGTCTTTTAGATAGCTCTGACTCCTCTTAGATAGCCTCTCAACCAACCTCAGGAACATGGGGTTGCCAACAACACTGACATACCAAGGAAATGTTCAAATCCAGTCTGCCCCACTGGGCAGCAGCCCTAGTTCTGACCTCCTGCTTCACCCTTTTATTTCCATAGGCAGGAGGGAAGCATTACCACCCAACCTGTGCCAGATGTGTGCGCTGCCACCAGATGTTCACCGAAGGGGAGGAGATGTACCTCACAGGTAAGTAAATCTTACCTATCTGCTCATGACTGGAAAGGAGATACAATCTCCTTCCCTCTCAGTGTTATCTTTCGCTTTTGGCTTGTCCTCAAAATTTCAATTAATTTGCTCTTCTCTGGGTGGATGGGGAAAGTTGCTAGTGTGGCTAATACAAAGTGACATGTAAGCTGCCTTCCATCCCTGGGCGCCTCATACCAGCTGCTGGCCTGGCTTGCTTCCCTGGCAGTGCTGTGGGCAGACTCCCCTGGCTCTGCCTGGGGTGGGAGGTTGAGCTGCGCAAGGCCAAGGGGTCAGAGAACCTCAGAGGGATGTCTCGACCCCACCTCCTCTCCCAACCCTGCTCCCCACCTCTCAGAGCCTCACACTAGGCTCTGCTCCGTTCTTTCCCAGGCCCCTAGGATGCACAAATAGGAATGCGAGGGCACCAAGGGTCCCAAAGAAGCAAACTGAGGCTTCTTTCCTTCCACTACAGGGGTGCAGCCCTCTTGCCCCAGGATTCTTGCAACAGAGCAAGCCTGACTAGTCTCCAGCCTCTGCCCAGCCCATCACCCCAGGGCATCGGGTGCTCTTGGCACTGCCCTTTTGAGAGGTCCTCAGAGCCCCTCCCTGCCCACCAACTTAGGTCCACACATTTCAGCCTAGCATTGAAGATCCTCCCGCTTGAGGTGTCAAACTTCCTTTCTAGCTTTGAACACACCCAAGGCTTAAGCTACCAAAGTCAACTTTCAATCATTTATTCATCTACTCGACAACTGTCTCCTGAGCACCTGCCATGTGGAGGCTTTGTGCCAGTAACTCCTGCCCACATTGGCCTGCTGTCCAGTGGGGGAGATGGATGTTAAATAATCAGACAAATAAGTATCAAATGGCAACCCTGATAAGTTTTATGAAGGAGAGACACAAAGAGACATGAAATCTCATAACAGGAGGTAGGGCGGGAGTGGGGTCGTCAGGAAAGCTTCCCAAGGGAGGGCCAGGAGCAGGGATCCAAAGGATGAGTGGGTGCTAACTGGGCAAGGAGAGGAGGAATGGAATGCACCAGGCTGAGGGAACAGAATCTGCAGAGGCTCTGAGGTGGGCGAGGAAATGGCAACTGTGGCTGGGGTGCCGACAGAGGTGAGAGATGAGGCGAGGAGATAGGAAGGGGGCGGGTAGGATCTTGCAGCAAGGGTAGTTAGTATTCAGCCCCTCAAAGGGACTCACAAGCCTTCCTGCTTCTGGTCATTGCTCTCGTTTGCATACTTCTAGGAATGCTCTTGTCTTCCCTCCTTTGGGAATCCTACCATTCTAGGCCCAGCTGAGTCACTACCCCCCTTTACAAGTCCCCTTGAGTCCCTGAGTCCCACCCAAGACTTAATGCGCTCCCTGCTGCCTGGATTCCCATGGCCCGTTGTTGACAGCTGGTCCTCCCCAGCTTGGGTAGAGTAACGGGCCCTCTTCCTGAGCCCCTTGCTCCTGCCCAGCTCCTCAGCCCTGACACTGGCCCCGCACACACTCACTCCACAAACGATATTGTTGGCCGAGTTGCTATGGTGCGCTGTCCCCAGATGTTTAAATAGGCTTTTCTGGAGGAGCTAGAGCCCTTCCTCCAGGTTTCCCCGGAGGGCCAGGGGCAGTCACAGGGAGTGTGGCTCCCCATCAGACTTGTCTTAACCACAAACACCCACAGCCATGAGTTCCATCAAGACACCCTCGGCACTATGGATATTTTATTAAAAAGCAATTTTATTGAGACACATTTTACATTATTATCTTGAACAAGATAATTCTTTGTTGGGGGGTGGATGTCATGTACATTGTAAGATGTTAGCAACCTACCTGGCCTCTCCCCGCCAGATGCCAATAACATACCCCCCTCCCATTGTGACAACCAAAAATGTTTCCAGATGTTGCCAAATGTCCTCTGGGGGCAAAATCATCCCTGGTTGAGATTGACTGGCCTAGAGCCATTCACCAGAAATTTGCACCATCTGCTGGTAATGCCATAGTAGGAGTTCCTATGTTGGATTGGACTAGGTGGCCATTACTAAGGTGCTGTGACTCTGCAACTACTTATTTGTATGTAGAATCCTACAAATGTCAGTGGTGGAAGGTCCAGGGAGACTGTACATTAACCCTCATTGAACAGATGGGAAAACAGAGGCCCAGAGAAAGGAAGAGACTTGCCTGAGAACCAGAGCATGCAGGGGAAGAGCAGAGCCTGGCCTTCTCTCTCCCACCACAAGCCTCTCTTCCCCCTTAGCCTCTTGGTACTCAGGCCCTGCAAGCACTAAACCTCCTTCCCTACCCCCTGGCATGAGCACTGATCCCTCAGTGCCTGGGTCCTTGAGCGACTCCTGCTGCAGAATCCTGTGTTACGCACTGGGAGGCCCACCTGAGTCTCAGCAAACTGCACAGTGACTTCATGAGCCCTGACCACCATGGGAATCTGGACTTTGGGCTTGGTTTGAATATTTGTTGCATAAAATTCCCTTCCCCCTTCCCTGGAGGACATATCTTCTAGTTCTGAAACTGCCCTCCCATTCACATCCTCACCTGTACATCACTAGAATAACCTTCCTACCTGAATTGCCATCCTAATCTGGTCCTGCTTGGTGCTTTGGCCCAGACTGTCTGGGGTTCAACCCTGGTTCCACTGCTTACTAATTTTCTGACCTTGGACAAGTCCCTCAACTCTGGGAACCTTGGTAGCCTAATCTGTCAAATAGGCTACTACCAGTCCCTGTAATCTGTAAGTATAGTAAATTCCTGACCCATGGTAAAGGCTCAGCTCATTCATTTCACAAGTATCTGTTGAGCATCTGTGTCCCCAGGGCTATTCTAGCAACTGCATATGTAAGAGTGAGCAAGTCAGATAAGGTCCCTGACCTCATGGAACTTACAGCCTCAAGCATTAATATCTTCTAAATCCTACTTCACCCGGATGACAAAATAGTTAAGCAATAAAGTAAGGAGAACAGACTTTGTGATCACCCAAGAGAATGCACCATCAAACCTAAGGCAGAGAAGCCACTAGGAGGTGGAAGATATTCTTAGTGATGAAGAAGGGCCTGTCACCCTCCCCATTAATTATCCCCATCTATATTCTCCTGGCTCCTGGGAGAGTGGGAGTAATTGCAGAGCATTTAAGGAGGTGCCTTGAGGGATGCTGAGTGATCCTGGAGCGAGGGGGACCAGCAGTGCTCCAGGCACGCTGACTCTTGGGCTGTGGGTGTCCCGGGGGTGGCAGCCCCCCAAGGGTTCTGCTACTACCGAGGGCTGGGCCTAGTATTCCCTTGGGCCCCCTCACCAGGTGGGAGCACCAGAACTCTAAACGATATCCCCCAGAAGCAGCCAGAAAACCCTCCTCCCAGGCAACGCAGGAGAGGAAAGAACCTGCTGAGAGCCAGGACTCCTTCCTTTAAGCGTCAGCTCTTCCGCTAGCGGGCTTGACCTTAAGAAGTGGCTTCCTTCTCGTGGTCTCTTCCTTCCCTGTAAAACGTAGATAATAATGCTGTCTTCCATTCATTGATTCAAACTGCTATGTGCCAAGTACTCTGTTCCTTGCTGAGCATTCAGGGCTGAACGAGGCAGGCATGCCTGCTGCCCTGGTGGAGTTTACGATCTGGAGGGGAAACCTGCTTTTAATCAAATGACAAGCTGTGATGGGTGCCATGAAAGGAAAGCTCAGGAACAATGGGAGTGTGTCCCAGGGCCCCTGATCTAGTCTGGGAGGCCAGGGGAGGCGTCCCTGACAAAGGGGCATTTCAATCCAAGATCTTGAAAATGAGGAGGAGATGAGAAGGTGAACGAGAGAGAGACGATTGTGGCGGCAGAGAAAACACCCAATACAAAGGCCCGTGGTGGGAGGAAGCATTGTGTGATGGGGAAACAGAGGCAGGCCCAGGTAGCAAGAACACGTAGAACTTGTGTCCGCCAGAGGTTCTCAGGAATATTAAAGGAGGGAACGAGCGCGAAGGTATCCCATGAAGCAACGTGCACAAGACAGCGTTGGGAGCCTGCGCAGCTGAGAATGCCAGCTTTATCAGCTCTGTAGCCAGACACAGCACGGTACTGGCAATGGTCCTCCTGAGATTCCTTTGGTCAGTGTGTTTGTTTTAATTGCTGTGTGATGGCTTTCTGATGGGCTCTAATTGGGAGAAGTCTGACGTCTGTCTGGATGAGAATTGCTGGGGGCACCAGGGGACAAGAGCAAGTTTTCCTTTCTTTGTTTTTAAGTTCTGTCGTGCATTCAATTTTTAACCCTTTTGTAAAGATGCCAGATTTCTAATCTGTTTGTTGCCCAAACATTTGGGCTTTACAAGGAAATTAGGTCACTTACTTTGTGCAGCAGAATAGTAGCCAAAATTCTGCAGGTTCAGGACAAAACTTAGACTGAAATCACAGGGTTACAGTTGCTGGACCTGTGGGAGTTTTTCTAAACCCAAAATGTGGTTCATGGGATAGATTTTGCTCTTGTTCTAAATGTGCCGGAATCCAGGAAAAGGGAGAGGAAACATTCTTTTTCTGCCCTTCAGTCTACACCAAATAACCCCTTACTCCAAGGACCTGAGGCAAAAAAAAAAAACATTTTTTAACAGATCTCTTTATCATTTGTATATTTAACTAAAACCCACCAGACAGGAAATCATTTATGGAATTCTAGGACAAACCCTGATCTGCTAAGAAAAGTGTTACAAATTGTAGATCCTGCCAAAAATAAGAATAAGAATAAGGTGCTAGCAACTGGTATTTGTTGAGCACTTATTATGTACCAAGCACTGTGCTAAGAGTTTTAAATGCAATATCCCATTTTATCCTCATGACAGTCCTGTGAGCTAAAAACTATTAACACCCCCATTTTAGAGAAGAAAAAAGAAAGTTTAGAGAGGTTGGCCAACATTAGCTAGCCTGTCTTGCTGAGGCTTGTTAAGGCAGTTTTCTGATATCTGTTACCAGAATTCTTAACCTGTAGTTCATGGTTACCCTTCTGAATTCTGTGAATTCCCTGAAATTGTTTGCCAAATCTTGCTTGCAGGTATGTTTCTTTGAAGAGAGAGTCCCTAGCTTTCATCAGATTTTCAAAGGTGTCTGTGACCCAAAATAAAGTGAAGAGCCTTAGTTAGAGGTTAATGCAAATTTAAAAACAGAGCCTTAACAGGTGGCTTTAATAATGACACCAAGCCTTCTCTTGTATACTGAGTTTATTTCGGATCACTTTTTTTTTAGATCAGATTATCTAAAAAGGTCCTAGTACTAGAAGGCTTGTCTTTCTGGCACAGTTGGAGATGCCATTGATATTTAGAATAAGGCCTCATTTTCCTCTGACAAGTACCTTAGAAGAGGAGCCCTGAGCTAATAGATGTTCAAGAGAAGTGCTTCCCACTGTAACGGGTTGCTGAATGGCAGCCCTCAGTAACAATCTACACAGCTCATCAAACCACGCTTTAAAAAAATAGTATTGCCTGCTATAATTTAGAGTTTAGCATTATTATTTTAAATTGGATCTCTCTACTGACAGCTTAGGTTGTAGGAGTTTATGCTTAAAAACTTCAAATCTTATGTTTCCCCAATCCTGCTACATAATTTTAGATTTTTCAAACATATCCTGTTACTGTACTAAATTGATATTTCCTGAAGTCTGACTCTACCAAGCATATTTCATTTTAAATAGAGTATATTTTAATTTTTGATGAGCTAAAAAATTTTTTTCAGCTCTTTAGGGTTACCAAACATCTTGAAACATGTTGAAAATTTTATATTGTAGCAGTTTAAGGTTTTTATTTCCAAAGTCTGCCTCCAGCTCGCTCCTCTTAGGTCACCTCAAATTCAAGATGATGTGGCCGTTTTCTCCCCAGCTACGTGTCACATCTCTTTCACCATGCAATCTGTCCGTGTTGGTCCAAATTAGGACCAGAGTAGCAATTTCCCTGGTTGCTTCCTCTATTTTCTCAGAAACAAAATTGCCTGCCGGGCAAGTCAAGAACTTGTCAGATACTTGGGGTTTTGCTCAATGAGATGTTTTATTAGTCTGGACTTTTTAGGTGTCAGAAACCCAACTCAAATGACACTAAGCGAAAGGGGGAATAGTTCAGTTCCCAGAACTGAGAACCATCTAAAAGTAACACAGCTGGATTGAGGGGCCCACAGATGTCAGCAGGTGGTTCCTCCCCTGCTTCCTTTTTGTGTTTGGCCTCATGCTCTCCTCCCCCAGACTGGCTGTCTCCATGTGGTGAGAAGGATGGCTTGGCCAGCACTGGCCAGCCTCTACCCAGAGAGGCAGCGTTCCTGCTAGGGGCAGCAGAGAAGTCCTGGGGAGACTCAGATGAGCCTGGCCTTGGCCCCCCAGGCCAAGGCAGGAGACTGCGATTGGCAGGCGGACACGACATCTAAGCCTCCTAAAGCTCAGCTCCCCACCCCACCCCCATCTGTAAAACAGGAATAGCTGCAGGCCCTGCCTCCCAGGGCTGCCCTAAGGATTAAATGAGGTCATGAATGGTAAGGGCTTAGCACAGAGACTGCTAGTCTGCCCTTAACAATAGATAAACACTCACTAAAGTGGATGTGTCCATTCCCCATGATGCAATAAACTCCAAGAATGTATTCCGTGATACTGCTATTATTATCATCACTACTAATAACACTTTGCATGGGGCCCCCTACATGTGCTCCATAAATGTTGGCTACCATTATTTTTTATTTTAAGTATTATTATTATAAAGCATGTAGCATAAGGCCTGACACAGGTACCACTCTATAAATATTAGTGATAATAACGACAGTAAGAATAAGAATGCTGAGGGCCTGGCACATACTAAGCACTCAGTGAATTTTCGTTACTGTCTAATTGTTATGTCAGCAATTAGACAATGCCAGTGAATGGTGCGGCACCTCAGGATCGCCATTCCCCTTTCCTCACCACCCCCCAACACCCTCCATGGTAACTGGCTTCATGGTAACTAAGCACTTTTCTCCCTCACCCTCTGTATTAAGCTTCAAGCCCGGTGACTCATGCAAGCTCCAGGCAAAGCAGTCTTCCCCACGCCTCCCAAGGTGTCCCCCATCCCTGAGCACAAGCCCAGCCCCCCAGGAGGCGCGCTGGCCGCCAAGCCAGGCTCTGTCAGTGACTCCACCTGCACAGCCAGCCCTCCGCATACGGCATCCCCCTCACTCCCAGGAGAAGGGAAGAACCACCACCACTACCCCTACCCAAGTCTCTCCACTACTCCTTTCCCCTTGGCAAACAGACTGACTTTTGGAAGGAAAGGGAGATAATAGCAATGACAACGACGAAGACTAACACTGTTCTAAGTGTTGTACATACACCAAGGCATTAATCCTCACCACAAACCTATGCAGCCGGTACTATCACCCCCATTTTATAGGTGGGGGAGCCAAGGCACAGAGATGTAACTGGCTGTTTGAAGAAAACGTGGCTAGTAAGAGCTGTAGCCAGGATTCGAACATGTGAAGAGCGTTGTGTTAAATAATGCATAAAAAGGGCCTGATTCGTGGCAAAGACTTACTAATGCCCTAGATAATAATGATAAAGGTATTACTTTTGTGATTACGGGAAGGTTCAGCAGGCGTGCTCCTACCCATTCTTCTCCTTCCTGCTGAGTTTGGAACCCTCAGTAACAAATGAAGAGCATAAGGGGTCCACCTGCTGCTGGGGGTGGGGGAGGCAGGGATTTCAAGACACAGTTCCCCGGTCTTAGCAAGTAAACAAAAGTTTTGGGTGAGCTACTTCGAGTCTCTGTTTGTGACCCATGGCTGGGTGTTCTAGAAGACGATGGCACCAGCTCTGGCTTTAAAATCGCCACTAATGAAAAAAATTTTTAATTTCAAGGTCCATCAGAGAGGTGGGTGGGTTCCTAAGCATTAAATAAGCCCAAAATGTTAAGGAGTGGGTGCTGTAGCCAATCAGAGAGACAAAACTGCTGGTTCTGCTAAGCATTGAAAATATCCGGCTGAAGGACAGTTGTGGAGATTTAAATCTCTATATTGCTCAGTCAGCCGATACAGAGATAGCTAATCCTTCACTTCTATCACCTTTACAGTAGGTTTAAACTGCAGAACCTGGAATTACAGGTGACAATCTCAGAGGACAAGAGAGTGTAACTTGTGGAACCAAGAGCCTAACAAGCAAAAAATGTCAAATTCTTACAAGAAATTAAGAGTTCTGCCTTGTAAAATCAGTTTCTTTATCCCCTGACATTCCAAAAGAACAAATTTGTAGAGTTATCTGGCATTTATCCCAGTGGTTCTCAAGTTTAAAACCTAGGGAGTTTTTGAAGTCAGAATCCTGGGCCCCACCTCCAGGAAGTTTGCTTCAGTGGCTCTGCCTGGGGCCCAGGAATCTGCATTTTAACAGGCTCCAAAGCAGGTGTCCCATAGGTCACACTTGGACAGATTCCATTCTAGTGAATATTATTACATACATTCAATCTGGAATTGTAGCTATCAAATCAGTGCCTAGATTGTAATACTTGTCCAAATCTCTGAGCCCAGTTTTGAGAATCCTGTTGGCCTAAGATAGAATATCATGTTTCTTTTGGTTATTCATTCAGTCACTGAATATTTATTGAGAAGCTACCCTTTAGCTGATACTCTGCCAGTCCCTACAGATATGTCTGTAGGCAAGAAAGACATGGTCCCTGTCCTCTTGGAACTTAAATCTAGTCCAAATCTTTGGATTGAGGCAAACGATTATTTTTTCTATACAAAGAAATCTGTTAAGGTGGAAACAAAATCTCTAAGAGTTGTAAGGGGTCCAAATGTCCTTTAGTGTAACTACCCCATGATGCATCTTCTGTACAATATGCACCCAGTGTGTACTTAAATACTTCCAGGAACAAGGAACTCATTATCAATGAATGAGGCTATTTAATCCTCAGGCATTAAATTTTCCATCCATGAAAATTCTACTCCTTAGTCCTGCTTCTGCTTTTCAAAACATGCAGAACAAGTTATCTTCTTCCCACAAGACAGTCGTTAAAATACTCAAAAACATTTTTCACCATACTATTAAGTCCTCTCTGCCTTGTGGTCTAATTTTGAGTCCCCTCCCATCCTGGTCACCATTTTCTGGGCGCATTTCACCTTTTATTTTTCTCAAAGTGCAAAGCTGGAATCCAACCAGTCATTCATTCTTTATGAAACACACATGGACCAGGCACTGTTTTAGGTTCTGGGGATAAAGTCCAGAGCAGAGAATAATCACCCTCTTCCCTCTGGCTGTTGTGTTTCTGTTAATGTCACATTTTTTAACTGTCAGTCTATGAAATCAGCTCAGCAGACCATAATTTCATAGGGGTCTTCACTAACAAATTATCTTTCCTTACCTCCCTTTCTCTAAGTTCATTGCTAATTACCAACAAATTCCTTTTTGATTGTTTTATTTAGATAATCTACTGCCAACTCCCAAATCTGATTTTCATTTTTAAATTTCTAATTATAGTTTCTTTTTCTCTTTTGAGTCCTGCCCCCATCCCCTTCTTATGTAAGAGTGCTTTCCTGTATGCAGACTGTTGAAGCCAATGGCCCTTTGTGGCTCAGCTTCCAAGCAGAAACGTTGATATCATGGAGTCTAAAGCAAGAGATACCACCTAGTCTGACCCCTGACTTTCCAGGTCATTTCCCCCATGAGGACTTCGGCCCTTCCCTTTGCCTTTCCTGAGCCTCTTTCGCCTAATATCATGGCCTTCTTAGACCTCTGTGTCTGCCTCAACCTTTCCTACAGTGACCTGTAACATGTTTCCTGCCAGAGCCACCGTGGTAAACAACTCCTGGTCGATTTAGAGATAACTCAGAGAGGAATAAGAAATGCTCGCTGTAATAACTCCCAAAAGCCCAGATCCCGACCCACCACTTGGTAGTGGACACACCCAATGATTGCTGGAGAGTCGCAGGTCCACAGTCCCTCTACTGGGCCCTGAGGGCCGTTGCACCTTACAGCAGGAGGAAACAAACACCCAAGAAATCCAGCAGCCAAGACTCAAAGCTCCCTAGTCTACAAATGACAAAACCGGCCCTAGAGTTAGAAATTCTGGAGATTATGAATTATCTCCAAGACCATCCAAATCCCACCTCATTGCTATTCTGATGAAGAAACTGGGACCCAGAGGCAGAGTAGGCAAAGGGCCGAGCAGGTCAAGAGCTCAGGTCTCCTGACTTTAGGCCCATCCCCTCTCCACTACAGGATGAGTAATTGCTCTGTCTGACACCATCCCCTGTGACTCGGAGTCAGTGTTCCAGTTCCGGGGGTTCCAAGCAACAACCCATAATAGAAAGTATATCCTGCAAACAAAGTCAGACAAACAAATGCCATCTGGGTGCTCAGGCATCTAGCCATTTGCTGTCTTCTTTCCTTTCGGGGCTGGTTATAAGAGGAATGGCACCAGAGGGATAATGTGTTCCTATTTTCTTCCTCTAATCCAGGACACCTGTCCCTTCTTTGGGGCATGTGTAATATTCGGGGCTTCTTCTCAATATGTGAGCAGCCACCTGTTGTTCATGCCTTTCCAAATTGGCCTCTGGGATCGGGGCTGGCCAACTGGACCCCCACACACACACACACAGTGCAATCTGGGCATTAGCAATGTACTAAATTTGAAGAGTCTAGCATCCCTTAGGAATTAGCAGGTCAAGACAATACTCTCAAGCAGAATATACACCGACACCTCATCCCCTTAAATGTGACAACTTTGGTAGACTGTCATAAGTTTTTGAAGAGAAAGGAAGGCTGGAACTCACCATAGTCATTTTATTTCACCCCCACTGCCATCCATTCATTCAACAAATATCTATTGACCACCTGCTGTGTCACTCACTGTCAATCATCCACTAATCTAGTCACCCCACAAACATGTATGGAGCCTCCGCTAAGTGCAAAGTCCCACGCTGAATGCTGTGGGTGATACTGCCATGAGGGAAGCTCAGTCCCTGCCTGGAAAGAGCTCCTAATTTAGTTGGGGTGATAAATACACAAGCTACTGTGATTTAAAGCCATAAGTGTTGAGAGAGATACAAAGAACTATGGATCACAGAGGAGAGAGAAGTCACTTGCAGCTGGCAGGTAAGAAAGTTTGCAAGATGTCATGGGAGATCTGGACCTTGAAGAGTGAGTAGGATCTGGACAGGCAGATTGAGTGTGGTATTCAAAAAGGGAGGGTGGGCCAGGGACCCAGCAGAGAGGTGGGAAACCCAAGGGTGTGGAAGGCACATGTGCTGCTGAGTGAGAGTAATTTGAGGTGGGGGAGGGGAGACAAATGTCGGTAGGTTTGGAAGTGTCTGAGCCTTTGATGTTTTCCTGGCATCTTAGGTTCTGAGGTTTGGCACCCCATCTGCAAACAGGCAGCCCGGGCAGAGAAGAAGTTAAAGGTAAGCAGGCTAGTGGTGACGCTGGACCAGACCAGCACTCTTTTTTACCATGGGGTGGGGGCGGGTGGCTCTGTGCTTCGGTGCAAAGTCAGCATTCCTTAGTGTGCACGTTCCTGAATACGTGCCTGTTTCCTCAGACTTCCTTAACAGTAACAACTGCCTCACGGGGTTTTGGAAGGGAATAAGATGCTGGATGCAGAGGCACTTTGAAAACTGTAGAAAACCATACAAATGTGTCTCTCAGTGTTTCTGGGGTGAGGCTCTCACCTTACCATTGTTTACCAAGCTGGTGGCTTCTCTGAAGAGTTCATATCATGGTTTTTCCCCAGCCCAAGGCCATTTATTAATAATAATAGTAAATGTCACCGTCATTGGCAGTTTACAAAACATCTTGAGGGCACTATCTGATTTGATTTCTTAACTCTGTGAGTTAGATGGAGCAAGGAATTTTATCTTCACTTTGCCTGTGAGAAAAAAACAAAACCTACCTAAAAGAGGGAGGTGATTTGCCCCCAGTAGCACAGCCAGGTAGATGCACAACCAGGTAGACGCACAGCCTGCATCCCCAGCCGCACACTGCAACAGCTGAGGTCCTTGCATCCCTCTGAATTTCAGTGCTCTGACAAGTACCAGGAAGTCCTATGAACCTGGGTTCTTGACCCAGGGACCAAAGTAAGTGGGTGGAGCCTCCTAAGTCACAGAAGGGTCCAGCTCTTGGGTCCATGATGCTGTGGAGGGGTGTGTGTGGAAGTTGGAGGGAGCAGCCCTCTATGATCGCCAAGGTGCCTTTACACTCCAAGGTAGCTCTGCTTGCTAGAGTCTCCTTAACTAAAAACCCATGTCCACAACTTCCATGACCAGCTAGTAAAATGTTTCCTTTGCTTTCCCACTTTGTTCATTTAATGTAAGTTTTGTGAAAGATCTGGTCTATGGATGGATGATATTTTTTTTGAGCCTTGAATTTTTTTCCCTTTTTCTTTCAAGCCCTCTCCCATCTAAAGAGTAAAATGGCCTAATTGTCCTTTTCTTCCTCACCTTCCTTCTTCCTTTTGGCAGGTTTCTCAACTTCAGTTATCCCTCTATAATTCTGATGCTTTTTCCCATATTTGTGTACCACCTGTATTGTTATATACTTAATATTTTTCTTTAAACCAATTCATTACTTTTAGTTAAGTAAACTTATTTTTAAGAGAACTTTATATCGCCAAGTGGAAAACCAGTATTACTTGCTATAAATAGAAGGTAACCATAAAATAAATTCAATTTAAATTAAGTAATCTTTACATTTTAGCTACATAATATTGCCTGTACCCTTATTCTTAAAAAGGGGAAATGTGCTGTGGTTGAAAGTCTTTGAAGATGTATTAGCACTAAACTGAGACTTCCTCCTGCATCTAATCAAGAGGATTTATTCTCTTACTCTATGACTCAGTGTTATCAAAGTACCGTCTAAAATCATTTCCCTGAGCCACAACTAGTTAGTTCACAAGCCACAGTTTGGGAAACACTCTTCTAGAGCCCCACTGGGAACTCTTTATATTATAGCATGAGAGATATGGAAGAGAATTTAGCCCCTTCATTTTGCAGATTAGGAAACCAAGATCCCTAAAATCACATCACTCACCAGTGGCCCTTAACTCCCAATCCGTGTATCTTTTAACCACACGATGCTGCCACTCTCTTAGAGGCACTTAGATTGTTGTCGTGTTGTCCTCTTTGGGAACTGTTAATCCATCGTTGCCATTTTTCAGAGAGATTTCTTAAGTTTATCATTTAGATTGATGTCAATTTGCAGTGAATACTCTATAAAGAGTATGTTGTACAATTACATAAAGTTTACATTACTTTTTTTTTTTTTTTTTAAGATTTTATTTATTTATTCATTTATCCCCCCCTTGCTGCTTGTGCTCGCTGGGTCAGCTAACCACGCCGTGCGGGCGGGCTTGCCTTCACCAGGAGGCCCCGGGAACCGAACCCGGGGCCTCCCATATGGTAAACGGGAGCCCTACTGATTGAGCCACAGCCGCTTCCCATACATTACTTTTACATGTTGAATCAACAACTGCTAAAGAATGAGTACTAACCAATTTTATTCATTTAGAGTAAATACATTAATGACTAGGATAACCCAAACCAAGAAGTTTGGTGAGTAACTTCATATTTAAATGGCCAGCCGCAAATATATAGAAAACAAATCCATATTTGTCCAACAGTCTGAAGTCCTGTGCATTTTGAATTTCATTGTCACTCAGGCATTGATTAAAAAGGCAGAAAACACAGGGAAAGCACAGGAGTAGCCAGAGAGTATTTGAGGAGTATCAATAGTGTTCCCTGAAGAGAGAGTCGCATCCTGTACCATCTCCTCCTCACCACCAAACCCAGGGTCCGGCTTCTCACGCCTTCCGTCTGCGTCTCTCCCCACAGCACAGGCGCACGTCTGAGACTTCCATCTCACCCCCTGGATCCAGCATTGGGTCGCCCAACAGAGTTATCTGCGTACGTATCACCTTCCAGCCACCAAAGGGCCTTTCTTATCTGTGGGCCTGGTAGTAAATAGTATTTCGGGGTGTGGGAATAGCCAAAGACAGCCGTCAGGTTTTCACCCAACCGATGTTTCGTGTGTGGCTGCCACACGCCAACCTCTGTGCTGAGTCCTGAGGATACAGCAGTGTCCAGGCTGGCGAGGACCTGCCCTCGTGGAGACCACCGTCTAGTAAACCCAGAGTTTCAGGATAATTTGGCAGTTCAGTGAGAACATGAGAAAGAAAGTACAACAAAAGCCAGAGTCCTGGACGAGTTCTGAAGCCAGTACAAGGCGCCTCTTTTCCCTTTACTTAACTGAGACAGGGCAATATAAAAATATGTGTGAAGGATAAAGTGGCAGAAACAAGGAGCTGTAAAGGATTTGCAAACATAAGGATGGGCTTTCTAATCACATGTGTAGTCTGGGGAAGGAGTAGACCGGCTGCATGGGTCCTGAGCACCCATCTCCAGAGGCATTCAAACAAAGACAGATTCATAATTTGCCAGGCATGTGGCAGAAAGGACAAGAGTTGAATTAGATGACCTCAGAGGTCCCTGGGAATATATAGTTCATTTGTTCATTCATTCATCCATTCAACAAATACATACTGAGCATCTACTCTGGGCTAAGTGCTGTGCTCAGCACTGCAGAAATGGTTCTGAACCACACAGACTGGTAATCAATGGCAGTTAAGTGCTAGGAAGAAAAAGTACAGGGTGATCTGAGATTTTTTTTTTTTTTTTTTTTTTTACCGGGAGGTACCGGGAATCGAACCCCAGTCTCTCCATATGGTAGACGGACGCTGAACCTTTTGAGCCACATCCGTTTCCCATCTGAGATTTTTTTAAACAGAGGAGCCTGACCGTCCAGAGCCAGTCGAGAGAGGGCATCCCCAAGGAAGAAATATTTAAACTCAGCCCTGTGGGTTAAACAGAAGTAAGCTCAAGAAGGTCATGGGAGGCCAACCCAGGGAAGACTGAGAGGTGGGGAGGGCTACCGACAGTGAGCATACTTCAGTCCAATTGACTCCGGATGGCTCCAGACTTCTAGTAGGTGAAGGAGCCAAGAAGACCAAAATTGTAGCAGAAATGATCTGTTGCAGGAAGCCCACTCCTAATAAGAAGCTCTAGCTACAGACCCCAAACCAGCCAGGCCTGGATGGGCCCTCACCACCGCTGCTAGATCACTGCCTTGCTCTAAATCCACATCCCGTTTCAGCTTCATCCCTGAATACTGCCCACAGTGGCACTATTTCCTTTCCTTTCTTCCTCTCTTCAAATGAGAAAAGTACATAAGAGCTATCATTAACTACAACCTCAATATGGGTCAATAGGCCACGCAGCTGCCACAAAAGACAAGCTACTCTGATCACAGAGGGCACTAATTAAAGACTCCTGTCCAGAACGAGAGAGATGAGAGTCCCCCTGGCCATATGAATGGGGCCGGACCATGGCAGGATTACTGTTTCAGGGCCCGCCCTGTGAGAAAGTTATTGACGTACATGAGCATATTTCCAGAGGAGGGTTACCAAGATGTGAGAACTCAGGGAGCTGCTACAGTATAATTCCGTTAATCACTTGCTGGGCTCTCCCGTGTATTGAGAAGCCTTGTTAACCTCCGTGAAATAAGTAAGTCCCTGATGATGTTCACCCTGAGTCCCAGAGGGAGTCACACAGAGCTGCTCCTGGGAGAGGGCACTCCGCTGCAGATGAGCAGCAGCGATTGGGAATACCTGCCCGGGTGCCCTCCAGCTGGTGCTTGCCCATCAATGCCAGGTGCTCCCCACGTCCTAGCACAGGCACGTGCCTCCCCTCTTATGGTGCCTCACTCGCAGCTTCTCCGGGTCTCACTGGCCATATGACCCATGTTTTAAGCCAGACCATCCCAAAGATGGAGTCAAAACTGGTGAAAACTCTATCCATCCACTTCTGTGACATGCAATAACAGGCAGAAAGATAGAAAATTGGTTTTATTTTTCAGAGACACTAAGATTTGGTATTATAATGGAATTATCAGAGAAACTGGAGGGGTCAGAAAACTTTCAAACTGCTCCATGCCCCACTGATTGCTAGATTCATCCTGAGGTGGTTTGACTTCAACCAGCCCCAGGTGTTTTCTTTCTTCCTTCAATCTCTCTACCTCCAGAATCATTTATAGCCCTTTAAACATGGCTATAGAAAGGAATATAAATTTAGTATTTTTGAGGTTTGGAGTAAAATGCCAAGATGAATAATATAGGTCGAGATTAGGGTTTGTAAGATGCCAAGAGCTCTCAAGGTCAAGAGCTAACATTCTAGGACAAAAGGCAGAAGTCACTTCAGCAAGCACACTCTCCTGATAATGTTCCCTTCTCCCACATACCCTAAAATCGAAGTGGGTGTGTGGATCAGGCAGCCTCTGGCAGAAATGAGATGGCAGACCTCAGAGGACTTAACTGAGGATGGTTTCATGAAATGGCCATTTAAAGAAGTATTGGCAGGGGCAAGGGGACCACAAAGATAGTGAGGCCCCCAGGGACTACAGCAGCAGGAAGGTGTGACCACCCCCTAGGCCTCAGGGGACAAGGGAAAGGAGCATGTTGCCAAAACTGGCAAGAGCTGGAGCTGTGGACAAAAGCTGTGGCTATAGAGAAACAGCCACCTTCAAGCTGAAAAAATACACCAGCCTCTCTCTCTGCTCACCCTCCATCCCTGCTGGTGCTAAGAGGAAAGCAAGAGGGCCTAACACTGCAGGTCATGGGTCTCAGGGCACAGATCAGGGCAAGGAAAGGTGGAGGGTGGACATGGGGCAGTGGAGAACAAATAACATGGTGCCCCAAAACAGTGGGTTGGGATGGGGAAACAATAGTGGGAGGGCCTTGGAAGTGATTAAGATACAGAAGCTTATAGGATATTTATGAAAGCTACTCTCTAAGGCAGTCTTGGCCCTGAGACTTTACCTGCCCCCAAAGCAATGGGAGAATGTTATGAGGACAATACAGTCTCCTCGGATTCTCTATCTAGTGTTCTCTGTCTTAATTTACCTCACTCAGGACCCTGCAAGCCATAGTATTTACAGGGGGCACAGATCCTGGCTGACCATAGCAGATACTGGTTCCCTGGAGGACATGGACCTGGGAAAGGGCATGTCTTCAAGAGCCATGAGAAGTGGGCTTTCATGTGCAAGAGGAAGCTGCAGTCTCAGGGGCAGTAGTTAGAGACTGGTTTCAGTTCCATGTAGGAAGCCCTGAGTACAGCCCTCTGCCGGTGTAAGACAGTAACTTCCCCAGCATAGGAAGCCGGGAGAGGCCAGTGGAGAGAGCCGGCCCTCAGGTTAGACTGCCTGGGTTCAAATTCTGGTTCTGCTACTTAGCTGTGACCTTGAGCAAGTTCACTGATTTCTCTGTGCCTCTGTTTCCTTATTCAAAAACAAGGGTAATATTGGTACCTACTACTGGAGTTATGAGTTGTGTGAATTAACTGAGTTCATCCATACAAAGGACTCAGGATAGCACCCAGCTCTTAATAAGCATTCACCAAATGTTAGCAAGTGCTCTCCTATCATGATTACTTCTGTCTTTACTATCTTTATCATTTTCTTCAAGGATGCTATGACTGGAAATGCCCTCACTGTGTAGGATTAGAGGGCAATTCAGCACCAGGCTCTGTGGTTCAGGCTGCATTCAAACATACTAGCTAAGTGGGGCAACTTGAAAAACCTTTTGAGCCTCAGTTTCCTCATCTGGAAAATAGGAATTATACTATCACCTCACAGAGGCATTGACGGTTAAAGGAGGTAATTTCTGTAAAGTGCAGTGCCCCACACATAGTACACGCGCAATAAACATTAGCCCTGTTGGAATGGATGGCTTCTAAGACCTTTCTTACTTTAACATTCTGTGATTCTTTGATCCTAATTTTTGGGTTTAGTGGAAACTGAGATGTTTATTCTTCCCATATCTTGCTTCTGTTTCCTCCTTTCCTTTCCTTCTTGTCTTTCTACTTCTTTCCTGTCCCTCTCCCTCTTCCCCAGGCTAAAGTGGATAATGAGATCCTTAATTACAAAGACCTGGCAGCTCTTCCCAAGGTTAAGTCCATCTACGAGGTACAACGCCCCGACCTCATTTCCTACGAGTCTCATTCCAGATACACGTCCGACGAGATGCTGGAGAGATGTGGCTATGGAGAGGTATCAAGTCTTGCCCCTCTCTCTGAGAGGAGGTCCCACTGGGATGCATGGCCCGGTCTACCCACAAATAATTTAGGCTCCACAGTGTTGGTCCCCAGACCCTTTTAAATTGGAATTTATAGCCAGCATTTAAAAATCAAGAAATTTCATTCAGACACCTGGCTTTCTGGCTTTTCTTGATAAAAATGAGGACTGGCAACACTGAACCAGTGTTTCCACCATCTGGAGATGGGTAGCAGCAGCCCCTATGGACAGGACATGGGCACTCAAGTTCTCCCCAGCTGTGTTCCTCCCCATTGACTTCCAACATTGACGCTGAGAGCCCATGACCATTTATCACTTGAGCTGTTGTTTTACTTATGGTGGAGAAATCTTTTATACCCAGTGCATAACTCTCATTTACATCCCTTGCCAGGCTTTATAGGCACTGAGGTTTATAATCCCTGGTTAGGCATTTTTTCTGGTTTCCGCACCTGGCCTTAAGCCCCTGTGCTCCAATCTTTTCATAAAGATTCAGCATCAGATGGCTTTTGAAATAATTAAATGTTACTAGACAAGAGAAGGTATCTCTGGAAAAGATGGGATTCCCATTACACTGGATGACCTGGCCATCTGTCTCCCAGGGGCTCTTTAACCCCATCCCAGGCCCCCTGAGCTGAGACAGTTTGGAACAGAAGGGGCCCTGGCCTGGTAAGTAAGAGGCCCAGTTCTACCACTAACTAGCTCTGTGACCTTGGGCAAATCCTCTTCCTCCCTAAAAGGGATTGGGGTTCAATTTGGTTTGGGAAGTAGCCATCCTGCCATGTGTGAGTCAAATGAAGTCAAATGAAGCTTTGACTTACTGAGTTCTCATTACTGAGTTATCTCTTGGACATAGCCCTAGAAATGGACCAGGAAAGACCACGCATTTGGTGGAAGCTGCATTTTCCTGAAAGCCAGAGGTGGCAAACTGGGACTCACAGGGCCAGCCAGACACCGGATTTGCTTTATTTCTCTCACAAAGTATCTTTTAAAAATATGCTTAGTTGCCAACATTGAAACCTTGGGAGATTTCACATAAGAATCTGTGTTTCTTCTCTTGGGAAATAAAGGAGCTGTGCTGACAATGGGCAGGTGTTCCAGCCTGGCAATTGCCCCTTTGGCAGGACATTCTCCTTCCAGCTTGCCGCACACCGGCTCACCTCCCTGGTGACAGCACCAGCCTGGCCCTTGTTGGCCCCTGCATTTGGGCCCCCTGCTCATTGGTACAGAGACAGGACAGGGTCGTGAAAACAGCTCTGAGTCTACAGTGGAGAAACCAAGGTCCCAGTTAAGACCCAGCCTCTTCCTCCCGGAGGGGGCCCCAGCCATGCTGTGCCCTCCCTGGGCCTGTTTCCTACTAGCAGTTCTGATGTTCTGGGATTCTAAGCAAGGCTGTTTTCTGGAGAGGGATGCCAAGACCTGGGGCAGTGGCAGGGCCTCTCTTTGCTGAACTATATAACGAGCTTCTGTCCCTTCCTTTCGCCCTCCTTGCTCTCCTTTGTGCCCCCTCCATGGATGCCTTCAATCTCTTCGCTTCTAAGTCGCTGGGAACATTATCTCCCTACTCCCAGGTAATTAAGTTGATTTGGGGAGCTCTTTTGTATAATGATGTCCCTCATGTTGACTGGAAGACCCCTGGTTTCCCCACTTCCCAGCCCTCCAAGGGGCCTGAGCCCTTGCCCAAGGTGCTCTCCCCAACCAGGGCAGACTGAGACACTTTGGAACATGACCTAGAGAACGTAGCAGAGGCATAAAGGTTGGAAATGGTAGGGGGAAATCCTCATGTGTCCTTTTTCTCCAGAGATGACCTCCCTGATGCTTCTGTGCTCTCTGGCCACAATTCCAGGGGTTCCATCAGGGGCCTGTGCATGATGGATGAAGACCCTGAAAATGCTCTGCTGCCTTCCTCAGGCGTATGAGGATCTTTGTATTCACCGTGCCTCAACCCCTAGAATCCCCAATTCCACTTCCACCTGTCTGCCTTGCTTATGGCCCCACTTCTTCCCCCAGGACATCTACGAGAACCTGGACCTCCGACAGAGACGGGCCTCCAGCCCAGGGTACATCGACTCCCCCACCTACAGCCGGCAGGGCCTGTCCCCCACCTTCTCCCGCTCGCCTCACCACTACTACCGCTCTGGTGAGGAAGGGGCCGCCCCAAAGGGAGAGGAAGAGCTGGGGGGGAGCAGTGGTTTGGTGCCCCTGGGCCCCCCGAGATCTCTGTCACAGCTTGGGCTTCCAAGGCCCATGGCCACCCCAGTGACTGGCTGGGTGGGCCCCCCTGAGTCCCTGTAGATGCACCCCCCACCCTGAGCAGGGGAAAGCTGGTGTACGTGGGGCTGAGAAGCAGCATGAAGGTGGGCGGGGAGCTGCCAGGACAGGGGGTCCTCCTATGTGATGGGCCACATCCAGAGGGTAGAAGCAGGAGGCCAGGAACAGGGGGTGGCCTGGCCTTCACCCCAGGGCCCAGGCAGTCCCCCTGAGGTTAGGGTGAAGCAGATGCTTGGATAGAGGAAAGGAGCAATTAAGGGATGGGCCTGGGTGGGGAGGGGTAGAAAGCCAAGAGGGGTGGAGTTGCCTTCCTGCATCTTGGTAGAGTTGATTCTGATGTCCTGGTCAAGCCAGGAAACAGGGTCAAGCCTGTTTCTCAGACATGGTGCATGACAGCACACGCTTCTTCCTACTCAGGGGCCTAAGCACGCGGGGACGCCCCAGCCCCTTCCCCACCATCTTGCTGCCATCACCTCACTGCTTCCTTAAAACTGCCGCGTTAATGCCTGTTTTCTCTGTGCCTCTGTTCTCTTGGGAACCACTGCCTGCCTGCTCCAGGGCCCGAGAGTGGCCGGAGCTCTCCATACCATAGCCAGTTAGATGTGAGGTCCTCCACTCCGACCTCTTACCAGGCTCCCAAGCACTTTCACATCCCAGGTAGGCGCTGCCAGTGGAATTCCCAGCATGGGTGCATGCTCCATGGGGTCACCAGGCACCAGAGCTGACTGCCTGATGCTTCAGCACCAAGGAGAAGCCAGTTCCCGGGGACCCTCCCTAAACCAGTCACCTGCACTAACCCCACCTCCAGCCCCAACACACCCACAGGCTTTCACTCACCCACTTGGTAGAAGCACAAGGGCACTGAGCTGGATCTTTAGAGAATCAACCTAGGAAAGAGAAGACATAGGAGCTAGTGAGCAGTAACCCAAATGTCCGAGGGTGGTAACACTGTATGGTCAAGGCCATGGGCTTTTGCATCAGAAGTCTTGGAACTGAGTCCCGATTCTAATGCTTACAAGCTGCGTGATCTCAGACTGACCTCTTAGCATCCCTGAGCTTCTGTTTTTCAGTCCGTTCAACCAGGCTGGGCCCTGAGGTTGCAGCTGTCCTCAAACCAGCCTAGTTCCTGCCTTCATGGTGTTTATGACCTAATGGGGGGAGAAAAGCAATACATGAATAAACAAATAAGTACAAGGTTAATTTCAGGTAATAAGAGGTGCCATAACATAACACAGCAGGATAGCATGAGAGTGACTGAGCTAGGGGAGGCCATGTTAGGTGGGATGGTTAGGAGGGGATTCTTGAAAGAGG
This sequence comes from Tolypeutes matacus, assembly GCA_026826555.1. Lineage (NCBI taxonomy): Eukaryota > Metazoa > Chordata > Mammalia > Cingulata > Chlamyphoridae > Tolypeutes > Tolypeutes matacus. The sequence continues at coordinate 9,258,929 of JAKSZT010010581.1, forward strand.
TCACATGGAAGCCAAAAGATGAGATGGAACCAGCCTCATGAAGATCACAGGGAACAGCAGAGGGAACAGCAAGTACAGAGGCCCTGAGACACTGGAACTGGCAGCAGGCCAGCATGTCTGGAGCAAGTGAGCCTGAGAGAGTGATAGAAGATGAGAGGAAGGCAGGGGCTGCATTACCTTGTGGGTGCAATTTTGGACAACGGCACAGCCCGAGTTATAGCAGAGTCAGGCCTGGACTCTACTCACCTAACTCTGAGCTCAATTTTTCACTCCCCACCCACACCTCTCTCAACTGCCCCAGAAGGGTCCCATCCTGTCTTTGGGGCGGGGGGGATGATGCTGAAACTGGGCTACAGCATCCTGGGGCCTTTGCCATGGAATGAGGCCTGCCTGCTGGGTGGATGCAGTGGACACCTCCCCTGCATGGGGTCCTGCTGGGCCTGCACCGCCCTACCTCCCCCCACCCCGTGCCTGCATGCCCACCATCCAAGCCTCAGGGCCCTTCCTCGCACCATTTGAAGCCGCCATCCCTCTCCCCCTCCCTTACTTGGAACCTGTTGGGATGAGGTTGGAAGGTCAACTTTGGAAGAGGAAGTTCACCAGGGGAAAGATGGTGGACCCTTGGGAAAACTTGCTGACCATCTGTCTCTTCTGAGATCAACTGACCAATGGTTGTCTCCTTTTCTCCTTGTCTCTCTCCTCCCCTCTGTCCTTTCCTGGTCTGTCTGGCAGCTGGAGAAAGTAACATCTACCGGAAGCCCCCCATCTACAAACGGCATGGTATGGCTGGAGGCAGATAGGGCTGGGCTCAGCAAGGGAAGGGGGGAGGTTAAAGGAACCCTGTGACTCGGCACAGGTCACCAGGAAGGACACTCTGCAAAGCTGCAACTCAGTCACTTAAGGTGACATTGGGGAGGGTGGTGGTGCCATTTCCAAGAAGCAGAGAAGGCCTTGTGTCCCTTACATCCTTTCCTGCCTCCTCCCCAACCCCCCTCACCTGTTGTCTGGTGTCCTAAATACCAATGTCAGAGCAATCCTTGCAAAATGCACATACCCCCTACCTTGACACTCAAACTTTGTTGTTCATTAGCATCCGCTGGGAGTGATACAGCCTTACTGAATCAGAATTTTGTAGCCGTTAGTTTCTCCGGGGGATTCCAATGCCCAGCCAGTTTGGAAGCGTCTACTTTAAGCTGTTCTCAGTCAGTCTCCTGAGAGTAGGTGGAGGCTTGGAGAGGCGCTGCAGATGAGAAAGGAGCAGGAGGTTGCTGAGGATGCCCTGGTTCACGCAGCCAGTCAGGATTTCTTAGAGATTGGGCTATGAAACACCTCTACCTGAGAAACTTCTTAAAAAGACAGCTGCATAAATACAGAGGATGCAGCCCAAGAATCTGTACATAACCAGCCACATCTGTGATTATTACCTGCACTCAGTATGAGAACCACCGAGTCATTCCTCACTGAGGCCTCCTGCTCATTCTTCCAAAAAGCCCTTGCTGAGCCTCCACTGAATAAGCACCTCCCTTCCTCTGAGGATGCAGAGGAGTAGCTGCCTCCCTGCATGGCCCTCACTTGCGTAAGGGGCTACCCGAGAGGGGAGCACAGAATTAGAGGAGCAGGGGGACAGGCAGGACCGGCTCTGTACTGGGGATCTGAACTAAGCAGGGGGAGGGGGCAGGACAAGGATAGAGAGTGGCTTTGGGTGCTTAAGACCCTGCCATTGACACAGGCATCCCTGGTGTAGGGGGTGTGGGCTGGGGGTGGAGGGCGAGTCTGAAGGACACATCACACGCCCCCAAATGGCCACAGAAAGTCTCCAGCCCCGACAGAGGTAGTTTGACTTTATATCCAGAAAAGGCACTCAGGTCCCAAGCTTCTCAGGACTGCATGAGATTTTCCAGGTGCGCTCTGAGGGTCAGCACCAAAGTAGACTTGAGAGGAGTCTGGGGAGGAGGTGGATTTAGTATAAGAGGTTATATAAAAGGGCTAAATGCCAATGCCTAAGAATAGGAGGAATGCCCAGAGTCCATGTCAAAGAGGAGAATTTGCAAGCTTTGGAAGCAAATGCTGTGGGGGGAGGGTGCCTGGGGTTGGCTGAGGACCCATCCCAGGATGCTCTGCTGCTCTGCTGCCTGGAGCATAGAGCTTGCCCCTATAGCTTCTCTCCTGAGAAATGGTAGTGGTGCTGTGCTCATTTCCCAGGCCCTTTCTCTGCCCTGTCTGCCCAATCTTTGGGCTGCTCTAATGTGACTACTCTGGAAGTATTTGTGCCTTTTATGAGTTTGATGGTCACCCCCATGTCATGCACTTCAGCTGGAAGCTGGAAGCTAAATGAGACATGAGCCCACAGACCAATTCTGACACTTTACAAATGAGAAAACTGAGCCAGAAAGGTCTGGGACTGGCCCAGTGTTACAACTGCATTATGTGGCAGAGCTGGGACCAAAGCTCAGCTTTGCTGACTCCCTACCCAGCTTCTTCCTTCAGGCCACTTAGTTGTCCCCAAACCAAGAGGTGGCATTTCAGTGTAAGGAGAAACCTAACTCAGGATGCATGGTGGCCCTGCCTGGCAATTCCCCCTCAAGATGTGGTTCGAATCCATAAGGCAGGCTTCTAGCAGGTTAGGAAGGTAAAGGCAGAGGCCTCACCTGTCTAGTCTTACTGCATGGGGCTGCAGGCGAGCACCTATGGAATGTGGTGGAAGGAGCCCCAAGCTGGCAACTGGTCCAATTAGGTGCCAACTTGCTGCATGGCTTGGGCAAGATCCTTATTTTCTCTGGGGTTCAGATTCCCACCTGTAAAATTAGGGGTTGGCTACAAGCCTTTCCATCTCTGATATTCCATGTCCCAAACCATCCTACCAGAGCCCCCTAACCTTGACATGGCCTCACTCCCCTGGGCTGAGTCCTGGTAGAGGCAGAGAAAAAGATGTGCAGTCCCAGCCAGGATGCTCTGCCTTCCTGAGGTTCTCTCCTTGGGTCCTTTGCAGGTGATTTGTCCACAACAACCAAGAGCAAAACAAGTGAAGACATCAGCCAGGCATCCAAGTATAGTCCAGCCTACTCACCAGATCCCTACTATGCTGCGGAGTCTGATTACTGGACCTACCATGGATCTCCCAAAGGTAGGATGCCCAGCGGGGAGCCAGAGCCCCACCACCTGTGTCAGGGATACAGGGGGTTCGGGACAGTCTCCCACTGCTTCACATGATCATTCATGTACCATTCGACAAACATATACTGAGATCCCACCATGGGGCCAAGGGGTACACTGAGGAGCAAAACAGACCAATCCCTGCCCTTGTAAAGGAGACATGGATTCCAACACTGAGGGGGAGGTGATATGCAGGAGATAAGAGAACTGGTGGCAGGGGCAAGCTCTCCAGCCCAGGCATGATGAAAGCTTCTCAGATGCAGCAGCTGAAGGGTGAAGAAGAGCTAAGCCAGCAAAGAGAGTATGGAAACAAAAACCTAAGATGGGAAGATGGGTTCCATTGGAGGAGAAGAAAGGCTATAAGCTAGAACTAGACCTTAGCGAGGGAGAAAGCAGGTGGGGAGCGAGCAGTCAGAACCAGTGGGGCTCCATAGTTTGAGGTAAGGATTTGTTGGGTCTTTATCCTAAGCAGTAGGAAGCCAGTGAAAGTGGTGACAATCAGATTTGTGCTTTTGAGAGACACTTGGGCTGAAGGGTAGAAAATGGTTTGGAGGATGGCAAAGAGAGGATGAGGGAGATGAAAGACTTTCAAAGGCATCCTGGCAAGGGGTCTTGGTGGCTCCCCAGGGTACTAACCCACCTGATCAGACAAATTTGGGAAGGGATTGTCTTCAAGATCCAGTCTGATTTAGCACATACCTTTACTAATGGAATGTCCATCTGTCATGGAAGCTACAGAGATGACTCCTTCTTTACCCTCGTAGAGTTCTCCATTTAGAAAAGGAGATAAGATACAAACACAACTATAATCCAAGGTGGACAGTGATCAGTACTCATGAGAGATAAGTGCTCAGAGTTGCAATGGCAGAAGATATCACTCTCTCCTGGGTATGTTAATTAAGACTGGAAAAAAGCAAACAACTCTAAGTGGACTGAGCCAAGATAAATTTTCTGGCTCAAGTAACTGAAAGGTTTGGGAGTATTTTGACTTGAGGTGCAGTTAGATCCAAGGGTAAACGGATATCATCAGGAGTTGGACTGCTTTCCCCTGGGATGGCTTCCTTCTCAGGCAGGCTCTGTCCTCATCAAGATCCAGGCTTACATCCAATCCTTTGCAGAAAGGGAACATCTCTGTCCTACCCGTTGCAGGAAAAGTCCCAACATTGGGAATTATTGCTCTGTTTGGGCAGTCAGCTTCACCTGCCCCGCACAGACTAAGAATGAGGATGGATGCCCGACCCACTGATACAAGGCTGCCCACTGGGGAGGGACAGTTCGCTAGAATGCATGTGTGCAGGTTCACAGCTAGAAACTGGTGGCTCTGAGAGGAAACCCAGCCTGTCAGCTTCAGAGCCCAGGTTCAATCCCTGGGCTCACCTCCCCTACTCTGCCCTCTTCCCAGGGCAGGCTGGGTGGGGTTTGGGTGCTGGAGCTCATCCTATCTGTCTTTTATCAGTGCCCAGAGCCAGAAGGTTCTCATCTGGAGGAGAGGAGGAGGATTTTGACCGCAGCATGCACAAGGTGAGCAGGTCACACCACTGAATGAGAGAGATGTCTAGAGGGCATATTTTTAAGGATTTTTCATTTATAACCAGAAGAAACCCAACTCAAACTGGCTTAAGAAAGAAAAAAGAAATGCATAGTTTTGCATAACTAAAAAGTCAAAGGAGAGGATTAGCTTCAGATATGACTAGATCCAGCTACTCAACAACAAAAATGCCATAGGGAAATTCTCTCTCCTCTTGTGCTAGCTTTCCTGTGCACTGGCTTCAGGCTCAGGCAGATTCTTCTCATGTGTTGCCACTCTCTTGCATTGTTGTTGGGAATGTAAAATGATTCGGCCTCTGTGGAAAAGAGTTAAGTATGGAATTACCACATGACCCAGTAACTCTGCTCTCGGGTATATATGCAAACAAATTGGAAACTGGTACTCAGATACTTGTAAACACATGTTCGTAGCAGTATTGTTCATAATCACCAAAAGGCAGAAACAACCCAATGTCCATCAAAACACTGATGAATGGATAAACAAAAATGTGGTATATCTTTACCATGGAATATTATTCAGCGATAAAAAGGATTGAAGTACTGATACACACAACAGTGTGGATGAACTTCAAAAACATTATGCAGAGTGAAAGATGCCAGGCAGAAAAGATCACCTATTGGAGGATTCCATAGGTGTGAAATATCTAGAATCAGAATAGGCAAATCCATAGAGAGAGAATGTAGATGGGCAGCTGCCAGGGCTGGAGGGGTGTGGGGAAGGAGGAGCAATTGCTTAATAGGCAGAGTTTCTTTTTGGGATGATGAAGATATTTTGGGACTAGATAGAAGTGGTGGTTGCATTTGGTGAATATACCAAATGCCCACAGATCTGTTTGCTTTAAAATGGTTAATTTTGTATTATGTGAATTTCATCACAGTTTTTTTAAAAATAAAAAAATAAAAAATAGATGGGTGCCAGCAACTTCCACAAGAGCTGCAGGGAGGACTCCCTTGTCCTGCTAGAGCCCTCTGCCCCTCCAGGAACCCCTCCCTGTGGCCAGAGCAACGTGCTCCTGTCACCATCCAGGCCCACTCTTTGTGCCCACTGCCAGTGCCCCACCCAGACCACAAGGACGACATATGGAAGAGAAGTGAAGTCCCAAAGGAAAAGGGATGCTGTCAGGAGGGAGGGAGGGATGCTGGGAAGATGGGAATGACAGGTGTTTACCACAGGGTGTCAGGCGGTTCTGCCTTCCCAAGCCTGTTCCAACTCAGTGTTCTTTGCTTCCTTCTAACTTCATCTTGCTCCTTGTCACCACCACCCCACCACCCAGCTCCAGAGTGGAATTGGCCGGCTGATTCTGAAGGAGGAGATGAAGGCACGGTCCAGCTCCTATGCAGACCCCTGGACCCCGCCCCGGAGCTCCACCAGCAGCCGGGAGGCCTTGCACACCGCCGGCTACGAGATGTCCCTCAATGGCTGTAAGCACTGCACCGGAGGCCGGCGGGGTGGGGGCGCTTTTCTCCCCACTCCACCAAGGAGTGCGAACCCCCCAGCCCCTCCCACCTGGTCTGACTAGAGCCTTGACCCCATGGCTGGCAGCTGTTGGGCGTTCACTTTGACCAGGCACCTTGTGAAGTATCTCTCTCTCTCCTTCCTCACAGTAGCTCTGGGCAGGGCTGCCACGATCCTCCCCACATTTTACGGATGGAAACTAAGGCACAGGAGGATTTGAGAACTTGCCCAGGGTCGCTCCGTTTATAAGTGATGGAGCTGTTTTCAAGCCAGGTCAATCTGAGTCCAGAACCTGTTATTCCTTCATTAAGAAAAGAAAAGAAAAAAGGGAAGGGAGGCTTGTGAGGACCTTGCCATGCAAGGCAACATTCTCGATGCGGAGAATACAGGGGTGAGCAAGTTGGACAAAGCCCTTGCTGTCACGGGGGCTGACAGTCTGGCACACTGTAGCCTGTGAGCCATCTGGTTCACCAGCCATTTTTGTATAGAAAGTTTATAGGAACACAGCTACACCCACTCGTTTATGTACTGTCTGTGGCTGCTTTCGTGCTGCACTGGCAGAGTTGAGTAGGTGCATCAGAGACTGACCTGCAAAGCCTCAAATATTTGCAGAAAAAGTTTGCCAGCCCCTTTTCTAGAAGGACAAGAGAGACTATGAATATGGTTTTTCAAAAAAATAAACAAACAAAACCATTTCAGAACAAATGCTGCCAACTCTGGGAAGTCTTCTCTGATTCTCAGAAAAACCCATAGCCCATGTTGCACTGTTCCATGTGTTGCAGCCGAAGGTCATGAAAGGCAGAAGTGCTAGCCAAGAGAGATCACAAAGAGAGAGGGGAGCTGGCCCCAAACTCCATCCCTTAGACTAACAAAGGAACAAGGAATGTCTAGCCTTGAAGGTTAGCCCTAGACCCTCCCACTCTCCTCCACCTCTGGTGCCCCCTCTGGGATTCTCAACTGAGTCTGGAACACAGACACCGGGTCTTGGCAAGGGACTGTACAGGATACCAAATAAGCCCATGCTCTGCCCTGAGCAGTCACTCCTGCTTCTTTGGAGAATCTAAAGCCAAAATTGCCAGTCAGGATCGATGTAAGGAAAAACATCTTCTAATAATCTGAATGGCTCAAAGATAAAAGGAGCTGCCTCCTGAGGTAGTGAGCTTCCCATCACTGGAGGTATACCAGCAGAGGCTTGTTGGTAGGAAGGGGTTCAAACATTTTGTCCTAAGAATCTCTCATTTTAAGCTCTTTTCTCTTCCTACTCACATACATGCTCTATCTGCCTTCTCTCTTTCTTATCCATGTGGAATTCAATCCTGCCAGGAAATTCCATCTCAGATCAGTACTTGGAAAATAATAACTGTCATGGGTGTTTGTTTTTTTGTTTTAGCAAAACTCATGCATGTTCATTGTAGAAAGTTTAGCAAGTTAGATAATAGTAAAAGAGAGAGAGAGGAATAATAAAAATCTGAAGCCTACCACTCCAGTGACCAGGGATGGTTTGGTTGAACCCCTGTGATCAACTCTCAATTCTTTAAACTAAGGACATTAGCCCAGTGGACCTGGAGCTGCAAATAATCTGTCCAGACCTGTTTTAGAAACACAGAAACCTGAGTGCTGGGAAGACCATTCCCAAGAAAATCACAGAGGAAGGATCAAGAAGACAGGGCCTTGGGAGGCGGCTGTGGCTCAGTCAGTGGGGCTCCCGTTTGCCATGTGGGGGGCCCCGGGTTCGGTTCCCGGGGCCTCCTGGTGGGGGCGGGCCCGCCCGCGCGGCGTGGTTGGCTGACCCAGCGAGCACAGGCAGCAAGAAGGGGATAAATAAATAAATAAATCTTTAAAAAAAAAAGAAGACAGGGCCTTTCCGGCTCCTGTCCTGACGCCCTGCCCAGCCTGCTCCTTCAGAGGGGTGGAGGTGAAAGTGCTATTGGACGACCTGAAAATCCTTAGCAGGGAGAATGCAGGTGTCAAGACAGCAAACCCATGAAGGCCTCTGAGAGAGCCGAGGCCTGTCGGATCAAGGAAGGCCATCCATGGATAATAAAGTTACTATTTTTTACACCCCTGAGTGCCAGCCATTTGCAGATGCATCATCATCCCTGGTTCCCCAAAGTGGATGGATTATTGTCATCCGCTTTATAGGTCAAAGAACTAAGGCTAAGCCTCTTGCCCAAGGTCAGAAAGCCAGTAAGTGAGTGAGCCAGGATCAGACCCAAGTCAGAGCGACTCCAAGACCACAAGCTTTTTCCTCTCCTCCACACTGCCCCTTGACTCTTGGTGAGATTGACAGCGATGGTAGAGGTGGTGGTGGTGGTGACAAACCATTGTTATTGTGTGTTTTGTGTGTGTCAGGCACTGTGCTAAGTATCTTACTGTGCTAGGTAGTATATTCTTTACAATAACCCTAAAAAGAGACACTGTCACTCCCTGTCTTACAGATGAGGAAACCAAAGTGTTGTTAAGTGGCTTGTGTAAAGTTATATATGTCCAAATGGCAGAGCAGATGAACCCATGAGCCAGTCTCCCTGTATGACCGCTGAGGGGCACTGTTCTCAATCTCTGGCTCTGGACTCTGCTTTACACCAGCACTGCTCAAAATTTACCTCCACTTAACAGCACGGATGCAACAAATATCCCAGCACCCTTGTTATGTGCCAGGTGCTATGCCAGGAGCTCAGGGAAGTGGGCAGAGGGCAGGTGCAACATTTGGAAACTGACTAGTGAGAAAGGAGATCCTGAAGGAGCCCTCATGTCTCACCCCCAGGGTGCCCAGGGCACAGTAGCCATCTGTCCTCCACCATGTCTGTCTGTCCCCAGGAACACTGATCTCTGCCTTTTCTCTGTTGCAGCCCCTCGGTCCCACTACCTGGCTGACAGTGGTATGTTCTGCCCATCCTATCTTCAACCCATGATGTCCAGTGAGGGCCAGAGCTGAATCCGCTACAACTCCCTCATAGCTATTATGGCCAAACAACATGGATGTCCAGCCCAGTCCTGATCCCAAATAGTCCATCCTACTGTGCTTGTCAGGTTGTGGGCCCCAGTTTTTGGTTCTGGAACCAGGATTGCCATGCCCAGTAGGTCCCAGATTGAGAAAGAGAGAACCCCTTCCATCCACTGGAGAGCCTGCCTGCCTGAATTCTGAGCTTAACTCAATTCCAGAGCCTTTGCTCAGGGCCACCCTGTAGCCAGGACACAGGAGTCCATAATGGGAGGACAGGTGTGTGCAGGTCAAGGCCAGAAGAGTGTGTGAGTGGTGCCTCTGGTAGGCCTGGGATTCTGTAGGGGTTACATGCCCCTAAGACAGTCAAGTTTCTAGTCTGGAGAGCAGGTGGAGAAGCTGGTGGTCTCTGACCACCTTTGCCATTGGGATGGGGAGTAATATTGGCCATTTGCAGCCAGGTGACCTCAGGGAGAGGGACCCTTGGCTTGGGGCTCCTGGTGATTGCTCTGGCTCCTTCTTTTCAGATCCCCTCATCTCCAAATCTGCCTCCCTGCCTGCCTACAGAAGAAATGGGCTGCACAGGGTAAGAGAGGCCTGTGCTGGGGATGTGGCCCCCCAGATGTTAATAATTCCAGTGTTTGCTCATTGTTCTGGTATTTGTTCATGGGTGAAAGCTGGACAGAGGCCTTGAGGATAGGGGTGGGTTAACTAAAAGAATCCAGTGGCAATGACTTGCTTTCCTCTCTCTCACTCCCTGTGTAAAAAGATGCCCCCATGGATGGGGCTAGGGGATAACTAATACTTATTGAACAATTACTATGTGCTTATCCCTCATGTAACATCACAAGGTATGTTGTTGTTATTAACTTTATTTGTGGATGAAGGAATAGAAACACAGAGAGGTGAGGTGACTTGCCCAAACTCTCATACCCAGTTAGTGGTAGAGTCGGGATGGGAACCCAGGCCACCTGACTCCACAGCCCACATCTGATTGCCCTGCTTCCCGCACTTTAAACATCACCCGTAGTCTTCTGAGCTCTTTGACAGCCTATGACTTAAACCTTCATGGAAGCAGTGGGTTGTTTCAAGGGCTGAGAGGGAATAAAACTTTGCCCTGTTAGCAGGTCAAGCAGCTGTGCTACTGGACAAATGAATGAGGGAATGGGCGAGGACATTAAGGCAGATGTTTATTTTCTGAGCACCTACTAAGTGCCAGGTTCTGTTCTAGGTGCTGGGAATACTGCAATGAATAGAGCCGCTGCTCCCATGGAGCTTACAAGTCTAGCTGGGGAAACGGACAAACACGTGAAGGTGTACTATGATGTCAGGGGGTCATAAGTGTGAGGATGGAAAACAAGGCCAGGGGATAAAGAAGGTCAGAGAGAGCCTGGATGAGGGGAGGGACCTCACCATGCAAAGGCCTGCAAGAGCCATCCAGATGGAGGGAAGCGCAGAGTCAAATCCCAGGGCAGGGAGGGTGCGGGGGCCCTGAGCCAGTGTGGCCAGATGGAATGAGGGAGGGAGAGAATGGGAGGAGATGCAGCCAGGGAGGGTGTCACTGGGGCCTTGCACTCTGAGTGAGGACTTTGGGGGTTTGAGGAGGTGTGCCATGTGGTCCAACAGGGACTTTTAATGGGATCCCTCTGGCTTTCATCTGGTGAAGAAGCCCCTTAGTAGACTAGTTTAGGGTAAAGCACCTCAAATGGATCAGAGTATACTGAAAAGCAATGATTTTAATAAACCACCGCCTCAGTGCACTCAGAGTCTAGACATTTATTCATTTACAGGTATCTATTGAAAGCCTATCATATATGCCAGTGCTATTCTAGGTGCTTGGACTATATCAGTGACCAAAACAAACAAAGCTCCTTACCCCTTGGAGCTTATAGTCTGGTCAGGAGAAACAGAAAGTAATAAATTAAAAATAAATCAAATTATATAAGGGTTAGAAGATAATAAGTGTTATGAAAAAAATAGAAAGTTGAACTTGATAAGGAGTTTGGAAGCCCTGGGAGGGGGCAACTTGCAATTTTAAATAGGATCATCAGGGTAGGTATCATAGAAAATGTGGCATTTTAACAATGAAAGAAAGCAAATAAATGAATATGTATAGAGTGCTTGCTCTGTGCCAGGCACTCTGCTGGGTGTTAGGGAAATGAGACTGCCTGCCTGGGTCTGTTCCTGGGAGGTAGGTGAGCACTCCAGGGAGGCAGAGTGAGCTTCTGACAGGCCAGCTCCCCCCCCTCCCCCCGGTCTTCCCTGCAGACCCCGAGCGCAGACCTCTTCCACTACGACAGCATGAACGCAGTCAACTGGGGCATGCGAGGTGAGTGTGGACCCCCTGGAGCCAAGAGGCAGCCTCTCCTGGGTTTCACAGGGACTTCGGGGTGCCCTGCCTATCACTGCTGCTTGACCTTCCACACCATAGGCTCTGTCTCCATGCCTGGCTTGGTGCAAACCCCGAGTTCCCCCTCCCTTTCACATGCCCTCCCCTCCCCCTTCTCCTCTCCTTCCCTCATCCTCTCAAGTCCCTGCCTGGGCCATCTGTCCCCATCTGGGTTCCCAGAGCCTTCACAGAGTGCTGTTCTCCCAGTACTGCTGTCTAGGTTTTCCTGCCAGAGCCAAATACACATTGTTCCCAGTAAAATTTCCACGAGCTTCCCGCTCTCTGCCAGCAGTGCTCTCCCACCTTCTCTACCAGCTGCTGAAAGCAGGCTCTGGCAAGAGAAGCCTGCCTTCAAACAGGTGTCAGTGCCCCTGGAGGAGTCCTCCCAGAAGATGTGTGCTCCACTGACTCAGATTCTTCTTACTTCTCTTCTAGATATCTCAAAAGTCATTGTTTTTTCTAAAATCCATATTCCCAGATCAGCCCTAACTCCAGCCATCATTGTACTCACACCAGCCTTGATTATCCTCCAGGGTGAATGATGCAAGGACAGGGTCCCTGGCAGGTCCTGTGAGAGAAGGGGAGGGATGGAGGCTAGACTTCCTGAGAGGTTAAAGCAAAGGCTGGTGCAGTAGTGAAAGCAAAGACTGATGGGTTTCCACTGTGTGTGTGTGTCTCTTTTCTCTCTACAGAGTACAAGGTAAAGGGCATCTGTAGACCTGGGAGTCTCCGGGACCCTGAGAGCAGCTACACTGGGGACCAGCTGGAGGAGGATGGCACTGTCTGTACAGGGCAGGGGACATAGATAAATAATCCCAAGACTCCTTTCAAGACTGATATTTACCTTCCTTCCTTGGTCCACTTTTCCTGAAACCTGTCCTTGCCTACTGAAATCAGACAGTTCTTCTGGGTCCAAAGACTCTCTGGAAGCTTATAATCACCAAAGTAGACATTTATGTTCTAAAAGCCTCCTGCCCACACTAATGCCAAACACCACAGGTTTATCCCTAGCACTAGTAGGGGAATCTCAGGGGCCTTGCCTTTTGGGAGAAGACACCTCAAGGCTGCTAGGCAACCCCAAGGGTGGCAGCCCAGCAGTTCCTCCAGACTTTAATCTCTGGCCCTTTCTGGATAGAGAAAGGAGAGCAAGAATAAAATGTGGTAAAAGGACATGCCCATCACTGTCCCCCAAGCTGGAAACAACCCCCTCCTTTCTCCCTAGATCTATCCTTATGAGCTGCTGCTGGTGACCACAAGAGGAAGAAACCGACTGCCCAAGGATGTGGACCGGACCCGTTTAGAGGTGAGTGTAGAAAACTGAGCCAGCATTTTTGGGTTTGAAGGGATTTCAAAGGTTGGGGTAGGGGTGGGGGAATGAGGAAATGAATGGCTTTAATGTTATACCACTTGTTGGAAAAGGAGAGACTTGAACCCAGGTTTCCTTAGTCCAAGACTATTCCATGCTGTTCTGTGCTGCCTCCTTTTCAATTCAATTAGCATCTGTGGAGCATAGCTATAGTGTGTCCCGTCCTGGGGCCGATGCTCCTGCAGACATAGGAGGAGAGCTTGAGTTGGTCTCTGCCCTCAAGGGGTCTGCAGTCTAGTTGATAAGAAGAAACATGCTAATTTTATGCCACATTGTACAGAAAACTAATGCTTGTAACTGGGTAAGATGGGGAGGCAGCAGTATACAGAAGATAAGAGCATAAGACTCAAGTCAGAATCTCTTAGTTCAAACCCTGATTCTACCATCATTAGGCAGGCAGCTTTGGCCAAGTGACAATCTCTCTAAAGCTCCATTTTCTCCTCTGTAAAGTAGGGGTGATTATAGTGCCTCCTTTATAAGGTTCTCAAGAGAATTAAATGAGACAATACACATAAAGCACTTAGCACAGAGTCTGACACAGATTAGGTTATCAATAAATGTTAGATTGCCATTATTCAGAGAAGACCCCTAGGGCTCGATGTGGTTGACACAGGCTTCCAGGAGGAAGAAGGAGTCAGCTGGCCCTTGAAGATAAGCAGGGCTTGGATGGATGGAGAATGCAGGAGCAGCACAAGCAGGGCAATGGCATAAACAAAGGCCCAGAGGTGGGCCTGAGCATGGTGTCAGGACATCTGAGCAGCCCAGTCCACTTGGTATGGAGTTGCAGCCCCTGGTCACCTCTGATCCATGAGCACACTCTGCTCTTTACACTCAGAGCCTCTCCCCGACTCTCCCTCTTCCTAGATTGCCCTTCCCATCTCTCCAGCTCCTCACTCCTCCTCTCAAGTGATCCTGGCAGCCCAAAGCCTCCCCAACCCCTTCCCCAGGATGGGCCACTTGCCTCTTTCTCTGGCTTCCCACGGCTGTGTGTCCAGGGTGTGCATCAAGCACCTCTCATTCTCCTTGTAGCATATCATCCACTTATGCATTTCCTCCCCAGACTCTGAGCTTCCTAAAGGCAAAGGTCATCTGTCTTCTACAACCACAGGGCCTGGATTGGGAGCGAGGTCAGGAGATATCCATGGAATTGAATGCAGGCCTCTCAGAGAGGAGGCTCGGCGCTCCTTGGGAAGAGCACATTAACCACCCTTGACCTGACTGCTGAGGAATTCACCCAGGGTCAAGGGTTGCGGTCAAAGGTGGGAATCTAAGTGGGCCAGGGAGCTCTGCAGTCCTTTCAGCACTTGCATGCTGGCTTAGCAACCCAAAGAAGCAGATGATTCTCCCCGCATTTACAAGTGCCTCCTTTCACTGTCTGGCAATCAGGATCTGCTGGTGCTGAAGGGGACAGCTCCCATGGCTGCGCTACTTTGAGGGATGCTAATGTTCAGGAACCTGATTGGTCCTTCATGCTCTCCTGCATCCTCCAGCACACCAGGAAGCTCAGGCCCAGGAAGCTCAACCTACCCTGAGCAACAGAATCACCCAGGGACCTTTAAAAAAATACCAAGACAGGACCCCACCCTAAACCAATCAAGTCATGATCTAGGGGAGAGGCCCAGGCATTTTGTTAACGCTCCCCAAGTGATTCTAATATGTAGCCAGCACTGAGGCCAGTAGGCTAGAGATCCTGCCCCAGCTCCTTGCACTAGTTCAGGTAGAGACCGAAGAAGAAAGACACTGACCCTGTCCTCAAGGAGCTCAGAGTATAGACATTGATTCATACAACAAATCTTTATTGAAAGCCTATTAAATGTGCCAGGAACTGATCTAGGGGCTTGGAATATATCAGTGAATGAAACAGACAAAGACCCCTGCCTTCTAGCTTGCATTCTTGCATGAAGTGACAGACACTAGACAACACAAATAATAAACAAATGATACAATATGTTATAAGATAATAAGTGCTAAGGAAAAAGAAAAAGAGCAGAGTGAGGGGGACTGTGTGATAGGGGCAGGGACAACTTGCAACTTTATGTAGGGTGGTCAGAGCAGGGCTATGGAAAAGGTGACATTTGGGCAAAGATTGAAGTAGGTGAGGAGTTAGCTAGGTTTACATATGGAGAAAGAGCACTGGGGCAGAGGGAATGGCCCTGATGCCGGAACAAGCCCACGTGCTTGAGGACGGGAGGAGGTGAGTATGGCTGGAGTCAGGTAAGCTCAGGAAGAATGGAGGAGATGAAGTCAGAGGAAATGAGGCCAGATCATGCTATGCAACTAAAACATGTTAAAATCATTGTGGACATGAGCATGCCCAGTGGTTGAGTGCTTTCTGCATGCTGGTCGCCACGCTGAGCACTTCACCTCTCATTTACCCTCGTGACAGCCATGAGGTAGGTACCAGGATACTCGCAGGTTCCAGAAGAGGCCCAAGGAGGTGAAGAGACCTGTCCAGGGTCACATGCCCTTGTCTGCCTGGCTCTAAAGCCCTGCCCTTAACCATCATGCTCTTAAGTTGGTGATGAGTGTCAAATGGGGAGGACTGGCCTTCGGTGCTCTGAGAAGTTGGGGGAGAAAGGAGGCTGGAGCTGGCCTTTGAAGAGGGAGCAAAGAGAAGGCTTAGTCTCCTTTCAGTGTGTCCTGCTTGTGGATTCTTTGCTTGAGGCTGAGCCTACCCTTTTCTTATATCAAGTCTTGTAAAAGCGGCTTTTGAACACACACTAGAGAAAACCAGCTATGAATCAGTTGTAACCACCACTTCCCCCAATGAAAAAAGAACAAACAAGACTAAATTATAGTTTCCCTCAGTCTTTACTATGAAAGAGGCAGAGAAGAGAGTTTCCTCATATCCAAATTACTTTTTATCACTCACTTGGGTGAAAGTAAAACAAATATGGACAAGTCAATAACATGAAAAAAAAAGAGGAGCAGCACCATCTGCACTGGCAGGGACTTCCAGGGTCTAACAACCAAAAGGGATGTGTGGATGCTCTGTGGGTCCTTGTTGCAATGAACTAGACATAAAAAGACATTTTTGAGATGGGAGAATTTTATTATGGATGGGCACTGGGTGATTCCAAGGGATTATTGTTCATTTTTCTCAGGTGTGCTCATGACATTGTGGTTATGTGAGAAAATAGCCAGTATTTTTGAGATGCATATGGAATTATATAGGAATGAATTAACACAATGTCTAGGGCTTGCTTTAAAATACTTCAGCAAAGAAAACAAGAAAGAAAATAGATGAAGCCAACGTGGCAGGCTCTTGGTAATTACTGAATCTGGGTAATAGACTTGGGTGTGCATTGTACTGTTTTCTCTACCTTGCTGTATTTTTGAAATTTTTCATAATAGACTTTTTTAATGGGATTGACCAAGAGGAACAGTGAGAGCACACTGTAGTTGAAATAAGATGGCCTGAGCTTTGATCTCAGCTCTGGTACTTACCCACCCTCCACCCCTCCCTCCTTTCCTCTTGGGTAAGGAAGTCGTTTTAATCCTCTGGGTTTTGCTTTTCTCATCTTTAGTTGCATAAAAATAATTCCTGGTTTTCAGAATGGCTAGAAGGGTTAAAGGGAAAAAATGAGGGTGAAAGTGTAATTATGAACTACTGAACTTCATACGAATGCAATGCAAGGGATTTGGGGTCTTATTAAATACTGTTAAGTACTGAAAAATCGACTCAAAGTCACCAGGAACCAATGCTGTCTATCAAAAGTATCAAGGTTAGGTTTGCTTGACAACGTGGCCAAAATGTTAGTTCACAGAAGCAATGGACCAGGGAGCCAGCTCATTCTCGTGCGGCTGCCTGCATCACGCTCACAGATTCTCCTTCCTTGCCCAATTCGATGATAAATTACTGCCAACAGGTCAGTCAGTTCAGTGAATCCGGTAAGTTTGTAGGCAGGATATATGCCATATATTTCTCTTTTTCAACTTAATTTTAACTTTTTATTTTGAAAAATTTCAAGCCTACAGAAAAGTTGCTAGAAATGTAAGATAAACATCCATCTTCCCTTCCCCTAAATGCACCAATTGTTAACATTTTGCCACATTTTAAGTGCCACGTATTTCTAACTCTAAAAGCTTTTGACAAGGTATCATCGCATTTTCAAGGAAAGGAAGAAGGGATGGAGGGAGAGAAGAAAGCAGGGGTGGTGGGGGGTGTACCTTTCATGGGAGGCAGAACAATGTTTGATCAGACCTAATTTCATAGAATAAGAAAGAGATGAAAGGACATTTCAGTGAGTAGAGAAATATGGTCAGTAATTTTCATTGACTGGCCTATGGAAGCCTTCCAAGGCCATTTGTCAAAATACAGGAGGAAATACCTCCTATTTCTCCTAAAGAGGATCGGGTGGCTTAATCCATACACACTTCTGGACACAGAAGGCACGTAGCAGGGCTGCAGGCAGGAGAGGTGGACCAGGATGCACCGAGGAGAGCTTAGGTAAAGGGAGGGTCCCCCCTGAGTCCTGGGCAGGGAAGGCCCAGAAACAGGAAACCACAAGGAGTGGGGACTCTCCAGCAAGGCCAGCTATGGAGGCCACTCGGGGAAACATTCATTCACACAGTCATCCACTCAGCAAATAGGTATTGCATGCCTCTGCTGGGTGAGACACTGTGCCAAGCCCAGGAGGCCCTGTGGGGATGCACAATGACCGTACCTGCCTGCCTGCCTCCACCTACCCAGCCCCCACCTCATACTTCTGTGCCCTCCCACCTCCTTTCAGCGCCACCTGTCCCAGGAAGAGTTCTACCAGGTCTTCGGCATGACCATCTCTGAGTTTGACCGGCTGGCCCTCTGGAAGAGGAATGAACTGAAGAAGCAAGCCCGGCTGTTCTAGGCAGGGGCTCTATAAATATATATGCATTTATATAAAGATATATGTAAAATCTCTATACTGAAGCTCGGTATAATCCTCTCAAGTAATGGGATGCACTGCCTGCCATGACACCTGCTTTTCTGTACTGTCAGGCAAGCCCATGTCACTGAGGTATTTTTATGCTCCTTACTTTCTCTTTTCTAAGTGCTGTGGGATTTGGGAAGGGATCTGGGGAGAGTCCTGCCCTTTAACTGGGGATCTTTTTTATACTGAAACACCTGCCCAACTCGAGTGCCCCGAGGCCCAATTCCCTTTCTTAACAGAGGTGCCTGAAGAAGTCTCTTTTGTCTCTGCTTCTTGGCCCTTTGCCCAAGTTTCCAGGGCTGATGTTGACCATGCAGTTTCCACACCTTATTGGCCCCAGAGGGGCCCTCCCATGGGAGAATCTGCAAAGACCCCCAAAGTCACTGAGCGCCTTTGAGAACCCTCAGATTTTCTCTTCACCCCCAATGAGGAGTTCCATGCTTTCTGGGGGTGATGCAGTCAACAGAGCTAGAAGGGTGGGCCTCAGTCTACTCATCACACCAGAAAACAAGAGTGGACAGGGCCTGGGCCTCTCCTTACCTCTTCACCCCTCCTCTTTTTGCCCCTGACCCTAGCCTCTCCTTTGTTCAAATCTAGGACTCGTGGTAGGAAAAGAAAAAAGGCCCTTCCATTCCCTCCACCACTTCTGACCGGCCCCTTGGCCTGGCCCCACCTTGGGGACAGAGGAAAGGAGAGGGAACTGGGAGTGGGAGACATAGCAGGGCACCTTTGGGACTGTTGCTGCAGAGCCCCTTGGGACCCTCCTCCTCCCTCACTGCTCCCAGCACCTCCTGACCCTTCCACTTTCTGAGGAGAGGCCCATACTGCAGCCTGTACTCTTCAGCCTTACTACAATCTACGTGCCTGACGACTCGACACAGCACAGGGCTAACGTTGCTGCCACAGCTCCAAGTGAACAATGAGAGGGACAACTTCCAACCACCCCACCAGAGCCGGTATAGGCCATGTCCCAAAGAAAGGCTGTTCCCAGGGCTGGCAGAGCAACCAAACCAGTCCCCTGGCAGTCCTCGGCCCGCTCTGCAACGTTAGCCAAGTTTCATGGGGGAAATTTGCAGAAGAATGGCTGCTTATGAAATTTCAAAGTGAAGCATTGGCCAGTGCCGCTCAGGACCATCCTGGATGTCCCTGGTGGATGCCTTTCCTGTCTCCTTGCTTGCTGGAACAGGAGTGTAAAGTTATTAACCTTCTCTCCTCCCTTTCCTAAACCTTTAACCCTGAGTTGGTGATGTTTGGTGGAGATGCCTTCAGCCAGACCATTTGGAGGTCCTGGAGGAAGGATAAAGTAAAAATGACGAGTTATAGTGACTCTCAATAGGCCAGTCATGTGTCATGGTAAATGTAAAACTGAATTCAATTCAACAAACCCTCACTGAGCACTTGCTGATACTAAGCACCTGCTGTATACTGAGCACTGAATGGGGGAAGGGGATACAAACACTGAGATGACTCAACATGGTCCCAGGTCTCAGGGGATATGCCTACTAATAATGGGTGTAGTAAGGCATGTACCCAAGTATAATGGATGTGAGGCAGAAAGTGATAGGAGACGATGTGAGAATGTGGCTGTGACATTACTGAGAAGGCAGATGCAGCTGGTGCAGACCAGGCAAAGCTTTCTGGAAGAGATTCATTTGAGCAAAAGTTAGGAAGGGTCTTTGTAAACTGGAAAAGAGATTAAGTTCATGAGGGGCCATATACTCTCGTTTTAAATGTCAACCCTCCCTGCAAATTCTCTTTTTGGCCAATGTTTTGCAACTTTCCTGACCCTTTAGAAATGTCCCCAGTCAGACACAATCATTGAAACTGCCTCATTATCATTGGTTAAAAACTTGGCGAGATTAAAGGGCTTTTGTTGTTGGATATTTTTGTTTCCCATAAAAGCACATAATTTCAACCCAGATCTGTGTCCTTCTGTTGTTTTCTAGTATGAGTGGAAATGATTGAAGTGGTAAGAGGCTGAACCATGCACATATTTTCAAGATAAAAGAGCCTAGAGGGCAGCCTCTCCCTTGGCCTCAGTTTCTCTTTCTGTAAAATAAGAGAGTTTGACACAGTCAGCATTGCCCAGATTGCTTCCTGCAGAATGGAGTGTCCCACAAGATGTTAGAGGATGTTCCACCAAAAAAGGTTCTGCAATCAAATAATAGTAATAATGATAATAATTATAATGGCTCCTCATTATTGGGCACCAACTATATGCCAATCCTATGCTAAGGACATTACATGCATCATCTCATTTAAGCCTCTGTAACAGCCCAAGAGGTGGCTGGACTATTATCTCCATCTCCTAGATAAGGAAACAGCTTTGAAGAGGACACACAATTGCCAGTGGTGGAGCTGAGTCCATTCCGGTCTATCTAACTGGAGACTAGCTTATGTACTCTTATCAGTCAGGATCCTTTCAGCTGCAAGTAAAAAAAAAAAGAAATCACCCCATTAAACGTGGCTTAAACAATGAGAAGGTACATTGTCCTCATCACAAAACTGGACAATGTTGCCATCAAGAACCCAAGTTCTTTGCTTCTTTTACTCCACCATCCTCAGAGTGTTAGCTGTTGTCCCCTCATGTTTGTAGGAGGTAGCTCCAGGCATCATGTCCACACACAACCACATTGGAAAAAAAAAAAAAAAAAAAAAAAAAGGTCTGGAATTTCCTTTTGTGTGTCTCTTTTAATCAGAAAAGCTGGCCCAGGAGCCCTCAGCAGACTTCCCCTCAGGTCCCACAGAACAGGGAAAAATCTCCCTATGCCCTTGCTACAAAGGAGGCTGGGAAACTGAATATTTAGCATTTTCAACCTCAGTGATGGGAGAGGGCTGCTAGAAATTGGAGAGACTGGCCAGAAAAGGCATGGCCGCTGGAGGTGAATCACAGTGTCTCTGCCACAACCACTGTGCTGTAAAAGAGCACGTTATGCCTCTTCCCTAAAGACCCACCATGCACATTGCCCTAAGTTCTGAGAAGTCCTGCAATACTTTCATTTAATTCATAAACTAAATTGAGTTAAACTATGAAATGTTAGGCTTTACTGCATTTCATTTATTCTAAGATGCAGACTTTTCTCACATTTTTACATCTCCAAAAATGAGACGTGACTTAAAAGTAGTTCCTTTCTTGATCGTCCATTCTATGACAACCAATTCTAAGAACCAATTCTAACTATCATCACTGGCACAGTTTCTCTGGATAGGTAGCTCAAATGTGCAAAAGAATACACAAGATTGTTCCTTCACTCCCTGCACACACACTCATCCAACAAATATCTACATACTGAGTATCTGCTGCCAGGCAGGAGCACTGAGGTTACAAAATTGTGTAAGGCAGGTGTGATCTCTCTTCATGGAGCTCAGGTCTAAAGGAGAAAACTGATTTAGAGATGACACATGAAGATAACTGCAACAGAGACAACAAATAGGGTACTATGGGAGAGGAACTTCATACTTCCTGAAGGATGGGAATGAGCTGCCCAAGGAAGTGGGGATAGGAGCATTCTAGGTATATGGGTAGGGGCCAGCATGTGCAAAGTCACTGGGGTGGGTGATAGCTTGGTGTATTTGAAGAACTAAAAATACCAGTGAGAATGGAGTGGAGTAAGTGAAGGGGAGTGTGAGGTTAGAAGAGGGAGGAAGGCAGGCAGGGGTCAGAACATGCGGAGGGCCTAGAAGGTGACCTCTCATTCACTCAGCCTTCGTGGAGATCATTTGGCTTATACTGCAGCTGTCCATGTACTAGACACAAGGGGGTAGCGCTAAACCTTGCCACACACATTGTGGTCCCCAATCAGTAGCATCAGCATCACCTTGGAGCTTGTTAAAAATGCAGAATCCCAGGCCCAACCCCCACCCTGACCTCCTCAGTCGGCATCTGTATTTTAATAAGACCCCTAGCAATTCACAAACATCGTAAAGTTTGAGAAGTGCTTTTCTCCCTTTTGATGGGCAGACTCCACAACATTTGTGTCAGACTTTCTGAAGTTCTAGAAAGGGACCTTTTTCTCCCACACACATGGTAGCCCTCAATAACCCTCTCTGGACACTGGATGATGACCTGACATTAGTAAAGCAGAACGCAAGCTTTGAGGGTCCCCAAAAGCACAGAGGGCTAGAAAATAAAGCCAATACAGTGGTAGCATTTCACAGCCACAGAAACTTGCCCACAGAGTGTTTGAGAAGGTCAGGACAAAGAACCAGCTCTCCTGCTTCTGGAGCCCCTCGTCCTCGCCAGGTTTCTGCAGTGGAAACATAGGGACTGTGAGGAGGGGGTCAGCTGTCACAGCCGGCACTGAACAGAGCCAAAAGTGGAGCAGAGGGGATTTTATTCGGTACTGTTAGCAAAGTTCAAGGGGGAAAGAAACACTGCTAAAGTCAGTAGCTATTAACATCACAGGATCATGCCAACTCCCTAATGGTCCATGTTGAATTAAGTTTTAAATGCACCATTCCACATCAGTCCTCCAGTTGCTAAAAATCTTAACCTCACAGTGATAAACATCTGCTGCTGTGTACCGCTATGAGCTGCAGTCAAGCCATTCAGAAGCCACGGAGGGAGACTCTAAATAAAATCCAGAGACTGTGAAGGTGAGTGAGGGCCAGTCTTGCATTACCCTCAAGAGCCCGCTTGCCGGTTTCCTCAGCTCCTCAGTCTTCACCTGGCCTGGTTCCATATGATTGACACTGGGACAAAGACAGGAGAAACCTGCAGGCACCACACATCGTTCATCCTCGGGGCAAATGAAGGCTAAGTGTGCAGCTAAGGCAAGTGAAAAAGTCATGTGGTGTCTATGTCCAAAAGCAGTGTGTTGCTTCATTAGGAGAAAGTGAATCCTGTTCCAGTGTTTTGCAAACTTCAGTCTCTCAAATATCACCTTCACAATGTTTAGCAAATTTTTTATTTGCTTAATACTATTTGCATAATATTTTTCTTTCAATTGACTCACACCTGAAGCTTCTATATAGTTTTAGCAATATCTGTGAAATTTTGGGTTTGGAAGACTGGTTGTGTGTGTTTTTTTTAATACAAATTAAAATAAAATTTTAACTCTTCAAATAACTTTGTCTGTGTGCCATCTAAACTCATCTTGCATTTTCAACATCAGTCTGAATTCCGCACTTTGAGAAACTTTATTTGATAGAATTGGACCAGGAGAAGGCAAATTGTATTCTCTCACTTTCCTCCTGAGGACAGGAGGAAATGCGGCGGAGAGAAGAAAACACCAAATACTTTGACACCCAGCAGGGCTGGCCCTTAATCACAGCCCACCTCAGAGGACAAGACCCTCGTATTCCACGAGTTGGTTCCTCACGGCATCTTACAGACAAGATGTCCCAGGACCTTGCTGAGTTTTCAGCGGATAGAACGCCTTATTGCTTCTCCTGCACAGAGCTATAAAGCCTTTGCCATCGTGTCTACTGCCAAGAGCAACTACAGGGACAGTGGAACATCACACTGCCAGGCAGCCTCCCTGCCTTCAGATCTCGGCCCCACCGTTTACTAGACACGAGGACTTAGACTTGCAAAATGAGAAGAGCAGCACGTATTTCATAGAGTAGTAAGGACTGAATGGGGTGCTCAGGTGCAGCACCTGGCTACAGGGGAGGACTGCTTTTGACTGCTCAGCATGGCCCTGGATCTCAGACCCTGGGGTTTACCCAGGCTATCAGTGCCCTCTCTAGGCCATTGCTGGAACTACAGGGAGAAAGGCTTCCCTTTCTCAGCTGGAATGGCCAGCTTTAAGAGCGTTCAGGCCTGGAGCTGCAAGGTCCTCTTTGCCACCACATGGAGAGACCACCTAGAGGGGAAGACTAAATAGAGGAAGGCAGAGCTGAGAAATGGAGAGAAAGACGTGACTGCCCTATTAACATTCCTGGATCCCGGCTTGCCTTAAAGCCAGCTCCACTCCTTCACTTCCCAGTTATCATCTGAGCATTCCCTTTTTGATTTAAGCTGGTTCAGTTGAGTTTCTGTCACTTTCCACCAAAGGAACTGTAACAAATACACTGGCTCACAGAATTTAATTCATGTTGGCAGAGTAGAGTCTCCCATGCATGCCTTTGCTGTCCATGTAAGAGAGAGGGATTACAATTTAAATCATGCAGGCGTTTGCCCACAAGCAAGGTATGATAGGAATCATTGGGGAATCCGAGGGAAGTCAAATGAAGGGGTCAAAATTTGCCTCAGCCAGTCACGGAAAAGGGCTTGTAGGGCCTGGACCCAAAAGCCTCATGGCTTCTGAAGCCCTCTTGTGGAGAAAGAATTCATTACCATACAAAAGTGTGACTGCCTCCCACCCTGAGTCAGGAGAGATGGTCCATCCGGCCCAAGCAATTTGGCCTTCTAGTAAAATAAAAGCCTACTTAATTTTTTAAAAAATAAGCATAACCATACAAAATGCCAGTCCTTAGCAGATGCTTGGGAAACAGAAGAGGGATGACAGCTAACACTCCCATTAAGAGTGCCTGGCATTCCTTCAGGGAAGGAGGAAGCTGCCTAACCAAGGACGCATTTCCCATGGTCCGATTTACATAAACGTCCCCACAGGGGACTATGTGGCCGTGATTGTAGTGCCCCTTAATGTTGCCACAAGCGTCTGACAACTTCTTCAGTGGAAACCCACTTTGCTTGCAGTAATGACTAGCACTTGAAACTATGGGTCAGGCACTCTGCTACGGGCTTTACATATATAATCTCATTTACTCCTCTGGGTACTCCTTTTATTGTCATTTTACAGATGAGGAAATTGAGTCCTTGGTAAGTAATTCATGCAAGGTTTCACAGCTGTATGTGGTAGGGCAGAACTTGAACTTAGGAGCGTATGTGCTTGGCCACTGCACAACCACTACCTCCCAAAACAGAGTGCCACCTGCCATATGGGGAGCGCTCCCTGTGTGTCAGACCCAGCACCAAGCATTCTACATTATACACGGTCCCCTCTAAGCCTCACAACCACCATGCAAGGGAGGTGCTATTAGCCCCAATTTTCACATGAGGAACTGAGGTGCAGGGAGGTTAAAATCATGTCCTTGGCTACCCAGAGGCAGGCAGGGCTGGTCTAGCGGGGTCTACCTGGTTCCCAAAGTGTGGCTTTTCACCAATGTGTGACACAAACTGAAGATAGTGACAGTCATGGGGCAGCACTGTCATCCAGGTGATGACAAGTCTGGAGCCCTGAGCGCTACTCCTGGTTCTGGCTCTAATGGGCTTTGTGATTTCAGGCAAGATTTCTTCACCTCTCTTGGCCTCAGTTTCCCCATGTGACAAATGAAGGGACCAGACTGACTCATTCCTAAGGCTCCTCTCAGCTATAAAGTTTTTTAAGTTCCAGGTTTAGGAAACCCACTTCAGGTAACTGCAACCGGGCATCAGCCTGCAGTGTAGAGATGAAGGTGGAGGCATGTAGCCAAGCTTTTCAGAAAGCTGTCTATGCTGGAGTGTTAGGGGTGAGCACCTGCGCTAAGCCCTGGGTAGAGGTGCCCAATGGAACGGATGCTCCAAGTCTTCACTGAATGATAATTTCCCTTGAGGTTTCACACAGGGGACCTGCAGGCAAGATTCAGCTCACAGAGGTGTTTGAGTTGGCTCGTGCAATGTTTTATTTTATTTTTTATTTTTATTTTTTTTAAGATTTTTATTTTATTAATTCATTTATCCCCCCCTTGCTGCTTGTGCTCGCTTGGTCAGCTAACCACGCCGTGCGGGCGGGCTTGCCTTCACCAGGAGGCCCCGGGAACCGAACCCAGGGCCTCCCATATGGTAAACGGGAGCCCTACTGATTGAGCCACAGCCGCTTCCCATCGTGCAATGTTTTAAAACAAGTGAAATTAGTTACCAACATTTTAAGGTCACGATATTTTGCACTAAAATCTGGATTTCTCAGTTCTCCTAAAAAATCTGAAGACCTGGCCACAGCAGGCCCACATCCCCCCTGGCCACCCTGGCCCACACGGACAGGCTCCTGGCCCCTAGGAGTGCTCTACGTTGCCACAGTTCCCATGATTCCCACGGCCTGCGTCACACACACACCTTCCCTGCCTGGCCCTGTAGGAGCTTCAGTTTATGAGCCTCCCGTAAAGAATCTAAGCTTAGTGCCCCTTTCCTGGGGAAGGACATTGGCCATGGATACAGAAGCTCCTTTCCTCCAGACACAAGTGCACTGAGCTCTGCTGACCCTGGAAGCTGAACCCTTTGGCCTGGGTGCAGGTAGAAGCCTGGAGCCCTGGAGCTGAAACCTGAAAGTACTCAAGAAGGAGGGGTTTTCTCTATCCATGAAACTCTTTCTCTTTATCGCCTCAGCCGCCACTCAGATCTCTATCTGCTTTCCGGGGCCCAGAGGGGACCAGCAGGCCTGTGTCATTTCCCTGGATAGGGGCTATAATGGCAACATTGTGCTGAGGGGAACAAGAGAGGTTTTCATGCAGTGGCTGGCATCGGGTAGAGACCGGAGCAAGGGCTCTGGAGCTCACCCTTCCAAAAGGAGTATGGGAGGCGGGGCCCTGAGCCGAGGGAGCAGCACTGTAGGCCGGGCTGCATGTGCACAGCAGCATGCCATGGGGCACACAGGCAGTGCCGCAGAGCTCCTCGTGGCAGTCGCATCTCCCTCTGCAAATAAACAAGCAAATGAAACGAACTCCAGAAGATAACGGAATCCCCAGGTCACATGCATTAATAGAATCTCAAACTAGCAAGCCTCAGTGGACATTGAGTATTTATTCGCTGGTTTACTCAATGAATATTTCTTGCTCCTTACCATGTGCCAGGAACTGAGCTAGGCTCAGGAGAGATAGCAGCAAGGTACACACACCGTCACAGTGCTTAAAATGGGGGGGGGGGGGGGGCCAAAGAGGGGTAAGGAGAGAAGCAAATAGGAAATTATGCTTTGAAGACCCAATGGAACAAGTGAGTTCTTGAATGCAGTAGCAGAGCCTGTTCAAGAACCCAGATCTGAATCCCCAACCTTTGCTCTTTTGCTTTTCCTACTTTTCCTGGGCTCTCCTGAGATCCCTGCTTGTCCACTCTAAGGAATGGTGAGTTGCGGCTCAGTGAAAAAGGGGACCTCAAACGCCATTATTAGGAATCTAGAACTTTCTCTGAGGGCAAATTGAGTCACCAAATATTTTTTAAGGGGGAAGCGGCATGCTCTGGTTGGGATTGTGGAATGATGGCTCCGGTGGCCGTGGTGGAGGCAGATCCTGGAGGCAAAGTGCCAAGTTAGGAGGCTGGCTATGTTTTACTCACTGGGGCAGAAAATCTTTCACATCCAAAGTTTTCTTTCTGTTCCCAGGGTTTCCCAGTTCCACCAGATTAACTAAGAATGAGACTAAGGAGTAACGTTTGTTTTCACAAGACAGGGAGCCTGAGGGATCTGAAAGCCCTCTTCCTGCCATTGTTCACCAGGACAACATTTGATATCTCTCCACAAAACTGGAGCTCCCTACACAGAATTCTTTAGGCAAGCACCAAGCAAACCTGGAAAACTTGGAACTGAACACAAAAGCAAGAAGGAAAAGGAAGCTGAGGCAGGTCCCAAAGATCCTTGCCAGGGGGATGAACTCAAACAGAAAAATGAAAGGGGAAGAGAAAACCGGGCACGGGCGTCTTCCATTCCCACTTTGTCTCCATGTTTTCCACTAGACACCCCACATTCCAACCCAACCAAGTAGTTTTAGAGACACATCCTGCAGTTTTCTATCTCTTCGTCTTTGCTCTCACTGTTTTCTCTGCCTAAACTGTTCTCTCCTTATTGTACTTTCAAACTCATTTGCCTTCTCATGCAAAAGGTCTCTGTGATCAGCAAGAAATTCTTGTTTTGTCTTTCATGAACGCCCAAAGCAGTTTGTCACGGCTTGCCACGGCGCTATGACAAATTCCACACAACGCGTTGCTTTAAAGAACAGGAATTTATTGTCTCATGCTTTTGAGGATAGATGTCCAACACCAAGATATTAGCAGAGCTTGCTTTTTCCCAGAATCTGTAGTGTTCCGGCAATCATGTGTCACATGGCGATCTCTCTGATTTCCATGGACCCCTGGTCCTTCAGGCTTACGTTACTTTTGGCTTCTACTGAGTGACTGCATCCAAATTTCCTTTGCTTACAAAGACTCCAGTCATATGGATTAAATCCACTCTGGTTCAATTTGCCCTCATTGAAGATCCTAGTCACAAATGAGTTCACACCTTAACTAACAATAACATCTTCAAAGAGGGTTCCCACCTACAAGAACACGGATTAAGACTTAAACATATCTTTTGTGGGGGACATGATTCAATTCCTGACACACTTGATCGCTCCTCTGGTAAGTTCACATAATGATTTATATTAAAATTATTTTGTACATTTCTATATCCTATACTAGACTGTAGATTTACTTGAGGCTGGGTATCATTCCTACTTAGCATTTGTTTTCTCAATAGGACCTTGCCCAGAGGATAATAAATATTGCCTCAGTTCAAAAATCTGGAGGTGTTTTTATGGTTCTTATGGCTTTCCTTCAATAGAGGAAAATAACAGAAAAAAAATATATATATATAGATAGGTATTCCTTGTCCAAAGTCCACAAATAGCTCTTTATGTGTTGCCTCCTCCTCTATCACATTCAGTGGCCCAGACAGCAACAAAACTGTTCTTAGTCAACTTAGTCAACATTGCCACCTTGTGGACTTCTTGGGTAATTCTCTAAACCAGAATCATATCTTCCCAGAAACTTCTTTGGTTAATCCACAGGAGAACGGGGCACACACTGTGTTCTCCCCCTTTTTATATCTCACCCAGACCACAGCTCAGGTAATTCCACCCACAAACTATTTTATGGATACATATAAATTCTCCTTAGCCCTTTTGGCTTATCTGTTCCAATTCTCTGCATAAACATTCAAAGTCCTTGAAAGTTTCTGAAAGTTCACTTTAAAAATCTCTACAGGAGCAAGGGTAGCTCAGTGGTTGAGCACCTGCTTCACATGTACAAGGTCCTGGGTTCAATCCCCAGTACCTCCTAAAAAAAAAAAAAAACAAAAAACTACAAAAGCCTCCATCTGCTTTTGCAATGGTAATATTTTATAATGTTTTTTTTTTAATTATTATTTCAAATGAAATATTATGTTTTAAAAAGTACTAGTGGGCTAGCCTGGGAACATAACTACAATTTATAGCCTTGCTTCAAAATGTTTCCAAGTTCAAACAATGTACTTTTGGAACTTAATCCACTTATAAATTGTTGATTGTCTGTTTTAGAATTTAAACTGACCTTTTCAAATTGGAAAAGTGGGCAGGAAAAAAGAGGAGCTAGAAAAATAATGATGGCTCACATTTTTATAGCTATTTATGGTTTATAAAATAGGTTTGTATCATCATTTCATTTGCTCTCTCAACATTCCTCTCTGAGGTCAGCATAAGGTTTCCCAAAACACAGATGAGCAAGTAAGTCTATAGACTGAAAGTTATATCCTTGGGAAATAGTAGAGCAAGAGCTAATACACAAGATTTCAGGCTCATAATCCTGTTTGTTTTCTCCTATACCACATTTCCCCTGAATACTCACACACATACAACC
The DNA here is from genome assembly GCA_026826555.1 of Tolypeutes matacus. Lineage (NCBI taxonomy): Eukaryota > Metazoa > Chordata > Mammalia > Cingulata > Chlamyphoridae > Tolypeutes > Tolypeutes matacus. The sequence continues at coordinate 9,288,255 of JAKSZT010010581.1, forward strand.
ATACACACTAAACAAAGTACTGATGCAATTTTGTGAAAACAGAGTTATTTCTACTTGTCAAAAAAAACTATAATAAAAAATTTCCCTGCCCAGGAAAGTGTGGGATACTCTTTCTCAGGCCCTCTCTTGCCTCTGTGCCTTTGCACAAGGTGTTCCCAATGCTGGAATGTTCTGAGTAAAGGAGCGGCCTAGTCAAAACTTAAAAACATGGTCTGGCCCATGATGCCAGGAGGGATGGCTGGAAGGACAATTGGGCCTGGACTTCACTTTATGGAAGGGACTCAAATTTGGACATTTGAATTTTCTGCAAATGAGTTAGACCTATTTTCATACAGACACACTAACAGGAGGAAAGATACTGGCATTCTTTATATATCTTTAAACTTAAATCCTGTAACTGGACTACCACGTCCACAGCAATACCTACATCTTGCCTACATCTCGCCATTCTTTGGGGAAGAGTGCACTTATATGGAATTGCACAGCTAAAAGTATTAATTTCCACAATTTTTATCACTCTGTTTTGGCACTTCTTCATGTTTCAATATACAGGGAACCTCAAATATTGGAAGTCTCCCAAGCCATTCCCCACCTGTTAGCAATTGCCTCTGTTTGTTTCTCCTTTTCCCATGTGGTTTGCTTCCTGAAGCTCTTTGTTTATTACTATCGTCATTATTTCACTCCTCCTTCACATCACTATTGACACTGCAACACCGTAATGCCTGGTCCACTGTCTGGCACCAGAAGTTGCTCAGGAAAGGCCTGTCGAACAGAAAAGATAAACCCAAAGCCAGGAAATGGGTGGAAATCGCAGGGAAGGGGGGTTTGATTCCATTAGAGAAAAACATGTTCTAACAGTCTCCACTATCCGAAAATGGAGGGGGCTGGAAGGCGAGGTAGTGAGCCCCCCAGCACTAGCGGAGTGCAAGCAAAACTGAAGCCCTCTTTGGACGCGGTTGGGGTGGGACGCGCGGGCACTGGGACCAACGTGTGTGAAGGGGGAAGTGGGTCCTCAAGCCCCCTGCGGGAAGAGGGCGACGGGAGTGCGGAAAGCAGGGCGTGGCGCGGGTGTGTGCGGGACCTGGGACACCCGCCTGCGGCCTAGGGAGAGAGGAGTGCGCCGGGTCTATTCCGGGAGCGGCAGGCGAGGGCGGGGCGGGGGCGCCTGGCGAGCATCCTGTCTGGGGGAGGGGACGCGCACCCTGCACTGGCCGCCGAGCCGGGGCTGGAAAGCGCAGCGCGCCGGCTACCGCCAAGCCCGCCGGAGCCAGCCGGCCCTGCGGCTCCGCGCGTCCTAGGGATCCCGGACGGCGCCATGGACCGAGGCCGGGGTAAGAGAAGCCGCAGCACTTGTTGCTGCGCGGGGCGGGCAAAGGAGAGCCGGGCAATGGAGAGGCGAGGGAGGGAGAGAAGTGGGCGGCCCGGGACCCGAGGCACGACCGGAGGGAGCGCGGGGTCTGGGGGAGTGGAAGACCGGCTGCTGTGCGGGTAGGTGCCTCCTGCTGCCAGGGGTGGGGGGAAGGGGGTGCGGGGGTGTTCAACCCTCATGTCCCCGGGCTGAGTCGATTCTTGGGTGTAAAATTAGATTTCATGCGCTCCTAACTTCATAAGATTCCTAACTTCATAAGAATCCCCCACAGGATTCCCGAGGATTCCTCCCACCCCATTCCCCTCCGGGCCGGCAAAGGTTTACAGGTCACAAGCACTTAACACCTCGACGTGACTTGCAAAGCACACACTGTGCACCTGGCCAGAGGAAGCCCAAAGAGAGGCTGAAGGCTCCAGGAGACCCAATTTGCAGCTGCCTAGGTGAAAATGCACCGCTGAAACAATTAGAACCCTGGATTTAGCCTGGCAAGGATTGGTAGGAGGAGTTCCAGGAAGGTGTGTGATCTGAGTCCCAGCTCAAGCCTAGACAAACTGTGTGACCTTGGCCCTGTAGCTTATCCTCTCTGGGATAGCTACAAAGCTGTACTAAATGGTCTCCCAGGACTCCACCTGCTTAAACTCTTTTTCAGGGGATGTGTGCGTTTGGTAGAAGTTCCACAGAAATGGTGGGGACTTGGAGCCTGTGGAAATTGAGATTGACATAAGCAAAGATAGCTTCGTAGAGGGTGGAGCAGCTTAAGTAAAGGTACAGAACTTCCCATGGCCATGTGCCTGTTTGTAAAGAGGCAGCCTGCAAAAAAAAAAAAAAAAAAAAAAGAAGCCAATATGAGCAGAATCCAAACCCCTCATCCCCCACTTCTGGCATCCAAAGCCATCACATAGTGAGTACTGTGCCCACATCAGAAGCTTTATTATTATTGTGGTGGTGGTGGTTATCATAACTAATGGAAAATTCCTCCCCCTCCTCACAATATTTTTACACCCCTTACCTTCCATACCTGCTTGCTCTGCTTAAGGTCCCCAAGGAGTAACCAGGAGTATGGAAGCAATTACAGGGTCCTGGGGACAGGATGGGTGCATGAGACGGTTTCTGGGCTAACCTCCCCTGCATTCCTACCACAGGTAAAGCCAGGCTTAAAGAGTTCAGAGGGCCATAGGGGACCCCTGGTTTTCAGTTCAAGACCCCAGGCACAACCTCACCATCCATCCTATCCCCAACACAAAATACTGCATACACCTCCTTTAGGGCCTGAGAAAGGGAAACAGGGAAATGGGGGGAGCTTCTGTTTGGCCCTTCAAAGACTGAGTTTGTAACAATTTTCACCTGTTAACTGACTCCTGGGCAAATTGCAGAGTGTATACATTCACCCACCCATGAGGGAAAACAGGCAAAAGAGATGCCTCTGTCCTTATATCCCTCATAGCACTCAAATATCTAAAGCAAAGAGCCTCACCCCCCACCCACCTCCCCCACCGCAAGTTGTCCAATATTCCCTATCTGGTGTCCAAGACAAAATCCATACTTAGGCCTACCCAGAATTGTGAAAACCATACCATATCCTTCTTTTTTTTTTTTTTTTTTAACATTTTTTTAACTTTATTTTGTACATTTAATAATTGAAAATATAAACAATTAAAAACTAAAAAGTAAACACAGATGAATAAATATATACATTTCTCAATTAAATGTAATGGATACATATAAAATTTTTTTTAATCAAACAATATGTTACACAATATATTTGGTTCATAGTAACACATTCATACACATATCCTTCTTAAACAGACCAAGAGTGACAACAATTCACTTAGCTTTAAATGTTTGATCCAATGCATCCACTTCAGAAGGCCACCTCCAGAGCAGTCTCCTAAGAAGCCAGACTTTCAAGAATCCACTGGTGGGGGTCGGATGTGGCTCAACTGGTTGGGCGTCCGTCTCCCATATGGAGGGACCCGGGTTCGATCCCCGGGACCTCCCGGTGAAAAAAAAAAGAAAAGAAAATATAAGTATAAAATAAATCCCTTTAAAAAAAAAAAAAAAAGAATCCACTGGTGCTCAGAACATTCCAGGGCTTCTCTCCATTGCAGGCTTGCCTGGCCCACTCTCCTCCTTCACAGCTCTTGTCACATTGTCATTACTCTATAGCGTTAGTTATTATCTGACTCTGTTGAGTGTCTACCTCCCCTGCTCAAATATAAGCTCCAGGAAGGCAGAGATCTGCTGTAATCACTCTGCTGACAAGGTGCCTAGGATAGAGTAGGAGCTCACTAACAGTAGCTTAATTAATTAATAGTATGAAACACACTTTATGGTACACAAGTTGAGTAGCAGTCATATTGATTGCTTAAAAAAAAAAAAATACTACTAAATCCTCACACCAGAACCACTCTTTGTGACTTGCAAAGGCCTTCTCAGAATGCAAGTGAAGTGTTCACATGGCCACAGCACATAAAACCGGGAGGTCACAGTGGGCTCTCTGTATAGAGCCTCAGTTTCCTGCCATAATAAATAATTGTAAACACCTTATGTATTAAGGCAAACATGAATATGTTCTGCAACATCTGCACTCATTTTTAAGATAAAACATCTGTACTCATTTGTAAGATTAAACGTGAAACTTCAAAAATCATTCCAGGGCCTTTTCTTGTTGTGCCCCCATCCCCATGTGGCTGTACACTTACTTCTATAGTCAGGGAAGGGTTTAAGAAGCACAGGTCTCATTTCAACTTCATACCAACCATGTGGAGTTTGCAATTTCTTCATGTTCTAATAATCAGAGAACCTCCAAAATTAGAAGTACTCCCAAATCATTCCCCACCATCCCAGGATACTGGGGAGGAAACCATGCTTCACCGGTAATAACTGAGATCATCGCAGACTCACTGGATGCCAGGCACCATGCTCAGCTTTTTACACAGCTTCTATCAAATCATGATGCCCAATGGGGATGGGGCCAGAAGCAGGTACAATCATTAATTCCCACCTCCTAGGACAGCGGGTTCAGCAGGGTTGGGTCATTAACCCTAACCACACAGTGACTCACCATGTGGGAGGCAGTGGTGGGCTTTGAACCCAGCTCTGTCTGCAGCAAAATCCTGTTTTTAAACTTTCTGCTGAACTGCCACTGTGGTGGCAGGTGACCTGCACAACCCAGGAGCAGGACTGAGCCCCCAAGTCTTCCTGCTTCAGGAAGCCTCCAGCACACCTCACCGGCACTGTTCAGATGTTCACTACCAATTACAGCATAATTTGGTGCTCTGCACCAAAGTCAAATGACTTGAGAATGGAAACCAACCTGAGAAGTAGGATGTCTCTTCTAGCAGGGTTAGTAAAGCAGGGTTGATGTGACACAGTAATAGACATAGAAACCACTTATATTGTAATAAAATTTCTTCAAGAAGGATTTCCCAATTCATAAATATCATAGAGAGAATCATCCATTGGTGAAAGTAACACACAGGTAAACCCAATGACTATAGACACCACCTTATACCAAGGCAAGTTAATTCTCTATCCTCACATGAGGATTAAATATAGACAATGATATCTATTTTGGGGTTTGTAAATGTTAAGTGAGATATGCATCAAAAACACTTCAAACAATGGCCAGCACATGGAATGCATTCAGTAAATGCTGACTATTGCAGTAATTATAATCTTTTTATCAGACTCAACTTAATGAAACTGCTTTGTAGATCTTCATTTGGCCCTTCCACAATCTGGTGCGATTCTGTTGACAAGTTTTTGAGTCCTTAGTTTGTTTCATTATCAAGCTAGACAACTTTATGTACCACTCAAGGACAGAGACTATGTCATAGTCTTTGGATCCTGGAGCTCCTTCAGGGAGCTTGTCTCTTGGAAATCCACACTGACCTTCTATAACTAGACCACTGTCCAACTGACATTTCTGAGTGACTGATAAAATAATAACATACATGCTGGTGTGCCCATTTCCCTTGTTCATGCCTACTGACTGTGGTTTTGCCATCACAGTTTTGCTTTTTTGAGCTTTCCAGACTTCTTGAGCCATATTCTCTTTAGTCTTTGGTACGAATTTTCTCTGATTTTTTTAATGTGCTGTCTTAATGTCCAAGGTTATGCTTCATCTCCCTGACTCATAGAAAGTGATTGATTTCCCCAACACACCTTTCCTTTCCCCTCTGTAACTAGTTCTTTTCGGTCAGAATTCAACCCAAGTGGGAGATCACTGCTAGGCAAGTCAAGAAATGATCTGGGGGAGCAGATGTAGCTCAAGTGGTTGAGCACCTACTTCCTATGTACAAGGTCCTGGATTCAATCCCTGGTGCCTCCTAAAAACAGACAAACAAAAAAAAAGACAACTCTCATTAGAGAGCAGATGTAGCTCAGTGGTTGAGTGCCTGCTTCCCATGTATGAGGTCCTAGGTTCAATCCCCAGTACCTCCTAAAAAAAAAAAAGAAAGAAATGATCTGATGCTCTTCTTTTCACTGAATAATGGAAGAACCCATTCTGACTGTGTCTTGCCTCATTGGACCATATAAGAAGGCTACATCCTTCCTGTAGCTTCCAGTGGCCAGACAGCCTGTAGCTAACTACAGTGATGAGCTCAAAAGACTTCTTTACTCCTCCTCCTGTGAATCACTACCCAACTTCCATCCCAGGGCTATGAATTCCCATGCAGACATACCTCTCCCCTGACACCCAGCTCCATTCCCCTCCTCCTTCTGTTACAGTCCTTTAGAAAGGAACACTGATCCATTGCCTTATCATCTATTATCTACATGCCCAAGAGGTCATCTTTGTCAGGTTGGGGACTCAGTGGATCTGTATAGTTCAGAAAAGTGGACAAACTTGAATTTGAATTTTTACTGCAACTTTCTAGCTGTATGAATGTGGGCAAATTACTTAATTTCTCTGAACTTCATTTTCCTCATTTAGAGTGTCATGAAAATTTAGCAAGGTAGTATATGTAGGTTGGCACCTAGGAAACATACAATAGATGGTTGAATTCTATTTATCAGATTTACTTAGTTGTTTTTGTTTTGTTTTATTTTGTTTTGTTTTTGTCACACTCTGCAGTGAGTCTTTGCAGTCATATGGGACCATAGAACTTGATCTTACCGTCATCCCCACAGAGGCTTCTGCTGGTTGCTGGGCATGGCTTCCATTTCTTTGTCCCACTCAACTTAGAATGGTGTTTGGTTTTTCCAATTTAATCAGGGCTTTTTCTGCCTTTCCCTCAAATATCAATTTCAAACCCCCCTTTTCACATGAGTGAGCATCCTGCTGAGCAAAAGTTCTTCCCTCCCCACCCTCTGCCAAGAGCCTATCATTACTCCATTCTGATCTTTGGTCCTGTTTTTGGGTGCCATCAGCTTCTCATACCTTTCTTACTCTTATGGAAAAAACCTTGCAAGTGAACAAAATGGTGAAGCCATCTGTGACACACGCACACACCTGATACCCCTAAGCATTTTCATCCTTCCTTTCCTGACCAGACTTCTCAAATAGATGGTTAGCTCCCCTGGCCTCCTTTTCCTCACCCACACTTCTTTCACCCCTTGCAGCCTCGCTTCCAATCACACCCTCACTGAAAGCCCACTCATAAGAGTCTCAGATGGCTTCCATTTTGTCTGACCCCTTGGTGTCTTCTAAGTCTCCTCATCTGGTGTTCTCTCTAGCTCTGTTGACCCTCCACTCCGTTCTGAATGTATTCCGTTTTGTGGAGAAGGAAAAAACACGGATTTTGGAGTCATATAAATCTAGGTTAAATAACCACCTCTCCATCCCTCATAGAAACCTTTCCTTCCCTGCTCCCTGCCCCCCAAACCTCTTCTATAGGTGGTCATAGTCCCTGGGCTTCTCCTGCCCTAAGGCAAGTTGCCCAAGTCTCATTCTTTCAGTCTGGAAAACAGGAAGAATGAAACCCAAAATTTGGAGACTGAAATGCAGTGATATTTTCCAAACACTCAGGACAGCCCCTGGCCGGTTGTAGGTGTTTACTAATTGTTACTTCCCGTCTTCCCCCTTTGCTCACTTGCTCTGTCTTTGATGGCCCTTGCCTCTCTCTCCCCTTATCTCCTCACCACCTCAACCCTCTTGCCACACTCACTCCTGTAGAAACCAAGCCTCTACCAGCCTTCCTGTGAGGGTGAAAAATGTCTGTCTTCAGCCACCAGTAGGGCTCCATTCCTGCAATATGTCCTGCCTGTGGTACATTTCCATTCGGAGGTCACCTCAACCTCTGAGTGACCCAATTTTGAACTCATCTTATTAGCCCCCAAATCAAATGAGAGGACCCTTCCTGTTTCTCTTTTTCTGATAACAACACAGCTACATCAGAAGCTGTTGAAGGAAATGAGGTTGTTTGTGAACAAGACTGTATGTGAAGGGGGATCATGGGATCAGTTCTCAAATTAGCTGTTCTATAGTAAAGGTAATAGAAAGACTCTCCAAAAGGCTGTCCAAAAGGTTAAACAGAGGTAGATCTGGGCTCCATCTAGGAGAAGAGTTAAAAACTAAACAAAAAAAAATTAAAAAAACACTATTCAATTTGACAGAATAAAAGTTGCCCAGGGATATAATGAAGTAGAACTTGAGTGACCACAGATCAGGGAGGCCACAGAATGGTTCCTGTGATGACCATATTAATATGTAGTTTAAGGACAACTGTCACCTCCTAATATTCAAGAGGTTTCCATGGGCCTGACGCTTTTACAAGCTTTAGAGAATGCGACTTCTATATACTCTAGGAGTGTATACTTCAACCTAAAACATTCATCTTTTATTTAAACTTAAATTATCAGCTTTTTATGAGATGTGAATTATCTATGCTTGAGGATAGAATTTGGGGAGAAGGGGACTTGCAGCAGTTAAGAACAGTTATTTTACAATGATTGAGACTTTTAGTGGTTCCACATTGCTCTCAAGATAAAAACTACAATCCTTGCCTGCCCAATCTGCTCTCTGCTGACTTCACCAGCTCTTTTCTTCAGGCCCCTATCTACCTCTTCCTCTCGCCTTCCTAAAGCCTTGCTCCTTCCATCTTCACATCCTTCGTCCTTTTATCTTGGCCTTGGCCTTGTTAACCCCCTACCATCCTTTGCCCTCTGCTCAAATATCACTCCCTCGGGCAACTTTCCCAACCTCCCAGGCTACCTCTTATAGGTGCTTCTGATAGAAGTAGCTTTTAATGTGATCTCTGTGAGGGTAGGTTTCTTCTTACTGGTTCACTGCTCTGTCTCCAACACGTGGCACATAGTAAGCATTCAGTAAATATCTGCTGAAAGCATGAAGAAATGAGAGTAAGAATACACATTTCACAGAGTGGAGGTTGGAGATGGCTACATTCAGCTCCAAGATTGGAGCAGAAACTTAGACTTCATCAATAGCTTTCCTTTGCCTTCATCCCTAATAACTCAATCAAACCCCAAATCCTGTTGTCTGCTATTGAAAAAATGCATCTTGGATGGCTTTTCCTACATCCTGTCACTTCCTTTTGGAGCTTCCTATTTCTACTCCCTCCCCCTACTTCTCCAGCCTACTTTAAGGGCCACTCCTGTTTTGTCTAAAGCAAAGGTTCTCAAATCAAGACAGGCCTGTGGAGCCTACTGAAAATATGCCTCCAGAGATTGGATCAATGGCTCTGGAGTGAGATTTGGAATATGTATTTTTTCCAAAGTTCCCAGGTGATTCTGGTGTGCTATCAGGGATAACAACCACTGTTCTAATACACTGCTTTTATCATTACCTTTTCCCTCCTCAAGCACCTTCTGGGATCTCCTGTTGCTTACTCTAGCAGTACCTTTCACACTTTTCAACTAAGGTACCACTGATGGCAGAGGCAGAGGAGAAACAACCTGGGACTCTAGGGCCTGGGTCTGTTACCCAAAGTGGCCTTCTATAAGCTTGAAATGCCTCACTTTATCCTTAAAAAGACATGCAAATTTTGTATTCTAGTTCATAATATATGTTTTGATAAAAAGAAATAATCTCACTCAACCCCTCTCCCCCCAAATCTCCCCCCAAATGGACCTCCAGGGATGCACCGTGCTCATCTCGAGGCTTTTCCTTGCCCACTCCCACCCTGCCCACCATGGACTCCCAGAGCACGTGAACTCCAGTATGAGAATCACAGACCTTCAATAGTTGCCCCACACACCACAGTGTCGGAGTAGAAATGGATCTGGGCATGGAAGCAGAACTTCTGCCTCCTAGCCCCAGCTCAGACACTCACTTCTTCAATATGAGAACACCCAGTTTTATAAGCTTTTCAGCTTTTAGAAGCATCTTCACATTTCCCAGTTGTGTCCATTCCAGCTTGATGTCAGGGGTGTTGAGCGTCCTTGAGGTGCGTCATTCAGAGGCTGGGCACCTTCGGAGCATCATACATGTTCTCCCTTAGCAGCTGTTCACTGGAGTCACTTACGTGGAGAAGGAACCCATGTAAGGGGGTCATCAGATGGGGAATTGACCACTGAAGTCCTTCCTCTGAGGACCCTTCCGGCCCTGAGTTTCTCATCTGTGGCTTTTCTCAGCTTTGGCAACAGCCCTACGAAATGGACAACAGAGAAGTACTCCCATTAAATGCAAAAACTGAGGTTCAAAAAGATGACTCTGTTCTTGCCCCTCCCGGAGAGGCACCAGCTCAGCATCACCTCCCTGTGAGCACTTCCCTGCCCCATCCCCGCTTCCGGTCCCCACCATCCTCCTCAGTTTTGACTTTTAGCACTTTGCATTGCACTTATTTAAATGTCTCCTTTGCCTGTAGATGAGCCCTGAGTCTGAAACTGTCTTCTTCATTGTGTTACCAATGAAACACCTACCGGGTGCTTAGTAGAAATAGTCAATCTCTACTTTTACTGAGAACTAATCATGAGTCAGGCAGTTTACATATTTTGAGACATTTATTCCTATTAGCAGTCATGGAATAGGTACTATCATTATCCCCATTTTACAGAAGGGAAATTGAGGCATAGAAATTCAATGTATTTACCCAGCCCTGTTCACCTGCAAACCTAGGGTCTTTACCATTTCTCTCCCCTGCTTCTCCATTCAATGTTGGAGGGTCAGTCCCAGGTCAGTTACATGAAGGAGTTGCTAGGTAAGTCATGGGGACTTACATGCTAAAGATACTAAGTAAGGGGGCGAATATGGCTCAAATGGTTGGGCATCCGTCTGCCATATGGAGGGACCTGGGTTCGATCCCCGGGACCTCTCGGTAAAATAAAAAATATATATATAGAAGGCTCATGGGCTGCCAGGCTCTGTGTGCCGGTGAGCCACCAGGCCTCGGGAGCCATGCAGCAAGATGATGACATAACAGGAGAGAGATGCAGGGAAGAGACAAGACAAGATGCTCCAGAAGCTCCGAAAGCCAGGAACCGAGGTAGCGCAGGTGGCAGAACACCTCTCTCCTACATCGGAGTTCTCCAGGATCGAATCCTGGTGAAGACTGGAGGAGGAAGATGAGAAGAGATGGCAGGAAACAGATACAGAGAATTGCCCAGCGAATGGACACAAAACAGCAACTGGGGAAGGGGGGTTTAAAATGGATAGAGTAAATAAATTAATCTTAAAAAAAAAAAAAAAAAGATACTAAGTAAGTCGCAAGGACTTACCAGGTAAAGAAAACGAGGTGGGGACAAGTTAGGTTCTGAAAAGAGAAGGAAAAGAGATCTGAGCAATTCCAGGGGTCCCCCTCAGTCAGTGAGCAGGTAGAGCCAGGCAGCAGGTGTGATTTTTTACTTCTTACCCTTCATGCTTCTCCCACTGCAGTACTTAGAGTTCTGGTTTTTAGAATTCAGAAGCTCTCGTACTGGAATTAACAAAAAGGCTGCTGCAGGAGGGCCCAGGTGGGATTTGTCTTCCCTCTAAATTTCCACTTAGGGAATCCCAGCCACACCCCCAAGTGGGGGCGGAGGTGCAGAGCCAGGCGGGGCTGAGCCTTCTCCCTGGCACAGCTGTCAGGCTCGGCAGGGCCAGAATGTGGCACCACATTGCAGTCATTCCAGCTCTGGGGAATTTACCAACAGCAGGTCCCGCAGGAGGCAAGCCCGGGAGCTTTTTATAGCTCTCTAAGAACCTAGAGGAAAACTGATCTCCTGAGAGAGAGAAGGGGGGCACGTGTGTTTTCTAGGCACCATTCTCTCAACCGTGTAGTCCCTAGATGCCCCCAAATCAAACTGAGGGCAAAAGTCGCTGCCTGGGGAGCAGTGTGGTGTGGAAGAAGTGATCTCCATGTCTAGCAGTCGGGAGAGGAGGATCCCCACCCAGTGCCTTGACTCACCTTCGTGGCCTTCAGTTATTTTACCTGTCGGGTCGAAATATTACAGCACAGGAATAGGCAAGCCTCAGCCCGTGGGTTTTTACCCGCCTGTTTTTGTAAATAAAGTTGTATTGGAACACAGCCATGCCCATTCTTATGCATTATGTATGGCTACTTTCTCACTACAAGGGCAGAAATGAGTAGTTGTAATGGCCTCACAAAGCCTAAAATATTTACTGTCTGGTCCATTACAGAAAAAGTCTGCCAACCCATGGATAGAGAGATTGGGAGTATCTGCCTGGAGCACTATGGTGAGGATTCTAAAGTTGTGCCGAGACTAGAGAATGAAGCACTGTCCTTAAACCATATAAGAGTAGTGTTGGACAGACCCTAGGACATCATTTACCAGTGTTTTTTCAAACTGCTTTTGGCCTCAGAATCTTTTTTTTCAAACAAAATCTTCCAAGAACACTGCTCTAACTGAACTGGGAAGGAGAACACTGAGTGTAGCCCACCTACTCCTGAGGTAACCCTTAGGAAGCTGCATAGTCCCATAGGCTTCATGAGAAAAGAATTTGCAAACTACTTCACTCATTCTATGCCCTTCATTTTACAAATGAGGAAACTGAGGCTCACAGGGCAGCATCTTGCTTAAGGTCACATGATGAACTCCCAGTTGGTGTGCCACAGGCCCAATAACGTGGTCATGATATAGACATGTCCCTGCCTGGGAGAAACCCTGTCCATTGGCTTTGCAGGACCTCTGTGCTGCTTGTGGTCCATGAGTGGCCATGACAGTCCCTCACTGACCAGCAGCCCACAGGGGTCAGCACTGGGACCTGGCCCGGACACACTGCTGACACCTGCCCATGCAGTGGTTCAGTCAAGACTTGGGAGCCTTTTTTTCCTAAGAGCCTCAGAGCCAAAAGAAGAAAATAAAAATTGAATTGAGACCATATTTTTTAAAAAAACCATTCATATTAAGGCACATTTTTTTCAAATAGGACACCTTAGAAATGATATATTAACTTATTTCTTTCTCTATTTTGAAAGCTAGTATTAAATAAAGCATCTTCAAATTAGTGACATCTTAGAATGCAGAAGTTATGATAATTTATATTAAATCTTTCTTTTGAAGATGGAATCAGGTTTATTCATTTGTAGAATAAATATTTACTCTTTCCTGCCGGTTCTTGTTGAAGTATTTGCCGAGAGCAGATCCTGCTAATAGAAACCAAGGGGGATTATTTTAGCTCCACTTGAGTGGAGAAGAAAACTGATCTCCTAGGAGTGTGCAGGGAAGCCAGAGAGACAGATGGTTTTTCCTCCTATCCAGCTAGCAACCGGGTGCAGCTCTGAGAGATTGCAGAGGGGAGCTCAGGGTCCCCTTGTCCAGGAATCTCTTTCTGTAGCAGGGAAAGTAAGACATGATCACTAATACCTGCAACACGGGGTCCTGTCCATACAATGACACTCCAGGCAGTGAAAATTGGGGAGTGGGAAGAAGAAAGGTACAGCATGTGCTTAGGGCACTAAGGGGGTCAGTGTGCCTATAGCCCAGAGGAGAAGATGGAGGTTAAAGGAGCCTCCACGTCCTTCTAAAGCAGTAGGTTCTTATTCTCCAGGAACCTAACTGGATGTATCCCAGGCCCTTAAGGGCTGTGTTTCTCGTGATTTGTAGCTAAGAATAGAAACAGAATAATGCAGTAGCTGCATGCATAGGCTGTGGTGTCAGATTGCCCAGACTTGAATCCTGGCTCAACTCCTTCCACTTAACCCCTGAATCTCAGTTTCTTCAACTAAAATTGGAGATAACAATAGCATCTACCTCTGGGGGATAATTGGATTCATGCAGGGAAAGCACTCAACATGTAGGAAGCATTCAATTAAAAAAAAAATGCTAATGCTTACAGTGCAGGTTCGCAAATGAGTGCCTTTCTTGATACATTAGGGAGGAATCCAAGTTCTCGCTCTAACACTTTCACTCTCCCACTTGCCTGCCCAGGCTTGGGAGGGATGGAATTACAGGGGGATTGGGCGTAGGCCACAGAAGTGCAAGCAGCAGGCGGACCTCTTTCATCATCTGTGTCAGAAAAACACACACAAAACTGGTGATTGGGGCCCTGGGGAGCTATTGATGAGTTGTGAGCAGGAGGGGGTTATGATAAGTGCTGCAATTTGGGGGAATTATTAAGGCCAGCTGTGAGTTTATGTCAGCGTGGAAACGGAGAGACTAGAAAGAGGTGACCAGTTAGGAGGTCAGCAAATATTTCAGGTGAGCAGCAGCCTGTATAAGGTTAACTCACCTTGATGTTGAAGTAAAGAACAGGGAAATGAAGAACATTAAACTCTATCCATTTTCAAATAGATTTAATTATATAGAAGTGTTAGTCTAACTGAGTAGCACAGAAGACATTTGCTTGGAGCTCTTCAGACTCAAGGGAATCATTCCCATGACCTTCAACCTCCAACCATCGTTTCCTTGGATCCCCATCTCCCAACCCTGGAGGGAGGAATCTTCCCAGGAGTCTCCCAACACCTGCCGTGGGCCTGGCTGGGACCCCTGGGTGGTGGATTCCTGGGAACCTGACCCAAAGCAAATCCATGGTGTTAGCACTGGGAGGCCTTTGCAGGCAAAGGGGAAGGGGGTGGGGAGGGAGGCGGAAGGACTTGCTACCTGGGCTATCTGGGCGTGCCCCCTGGACTCCCACCTAGAATATCTAGTCTAACTCCTGGATGATGCATGAATCCCCTGTGGACAACATTAATAATAACAATAAACTTTACAACATGATTAATACATGCCTGGTGCGAGGCTTAACGTGCTTTGTACAGATGCAGATAAACACAGCCTTCAGGGTGAGGGTTAGGTTGGGAAGGGAAGGCAGGAGGGTGAGCTTATATAGTTAGATATAAGGATCCTGGCTTTTGCTTTCAATAGTACATCCATGGGTGCTTACCACATAATCACATAATTGATTACATAAGTAACTAAATAAAAGTGGGACATGCATAAACCAATGAAAGAATTTCATGAAGCAGGGATTAGAATTAATCCAGTTTGTCCACTTGTCCACCTCGGGGCCTTTTTTTTTTTTTTTTTTTTTTTTTAATTTTTTTTTTTATTTATTCATTTCTCCCCCCCTTGCTGCTTGTGCTCGCTTGGGCAGCTAACCACGCCGTGCGGGCGGGCTTTCCCTTCACCAGGAGGCCCCAGGACCGGACCCGGGGCCTTCCCATATGGAAACGGGAGCCCTACTGATTGAGCCACAGCCGCTTCCCTCGGGGCCTATTTTTAAAAAGGAAAAAAGTGTTAGGCAGTACTCCATATATACAGCAAGTGTTCAATAAATGTGGGCTGTCGACCTTGGATATCCTTATTATCTGCATAGCCAGAGGCTTCGATATGTGCTCAGGGCTGTTGGTGAATGGGTATCTTAAACTCAGAGTTGTCAGAAGCAGAAGCCCCAGCCCCATCTACCTCTCAGGTCCATGTCTGTCTCTCCATCCTGATCAGTGTGGGAAGGGGTCACAGGGAGCACACTGCAGGTTCCAGCAAGCTTTGGGAGAGGGCATCCCTGATAGAAGGAGAAGACCAGAAGGTTTCATTAGCACCAGTTGAAAGATTAGGCTCTGGAGTTAGGTCTAGATTTGAATTTTAGTTCTGCTACCTGTGTGCCTTTAAACAAATGACTGGCCTTGCTGAGTCCCACTTGTTTCGTGTATAAAATGGGGTAAAACAGTACCTACCTCACAGGGTCGTTATGAGGATTAAATGAGGTAATCCATGCAAAATGCTTAGTACAACATCTGGAACATAGCTTAACAGGTCAGAAAATAACTAGCTGCTTTTATCATTGGGTATCCCAGCCCACTCCCCTGAGCTGCTTCTCCATCCCCAGGCCTTTAGTGAAGGAGGGGGCGCAAACTGCTGCAAACGGAAGCAGCTGCCATCTTGGGGGGGAAGGGGGGAGGTGTGAGCCTGTGTGTGTCACAGTTTTCCACTTCCTCCTGGAACCATTTCCTTTGTGAGCTAAGCAGGGACGAATCTGCAGACAAAGGAACAATTCTGGGAGAACCCAGTCCCACAGGCAAAAGTTATTTCCTCAGAAGTAGGTGGTAGCCTGTCCCCCGCCCACCTCCTGTGAGGCAGAGCAGGTGGTCGTGGTCTGCAAATGGCTCCCAGAAAGGAAACTGTGGGCTTCCCTGCACGGCCCAGAGCTGAGAAACAAGGTCCCCTGAAGCCAGGTCCTCTTCTGATGGGTGAGAGGAACCTGGGCAGAGCTGCTGTCAAGAAGGCCATGTAAGAGGCAGGGCTCCCTTGAGCCTGTCACTCTGAACTCCCTCAGGAAGAGAATCACCCAGAAATGACCCCATGACCTGCTACCCCACTGACCCACAACGTCCCCACAGTTTGCCTCCCTGTCTTCCTGAATAACAGCAAATCTTTGAATTGTGCGAGTTTAGTCAATCCTAATAATATTCCCTGTGGTTTACAAACTCTTCCCTAGCCAATTTCCCATTTTCTCTTCACACAAACCTATAAATGGATATTCTAAACCCCTTCTTACAGAAGAGGAAAATGATGCCCAGAGGGATTAAGTAACTTACCCAAATCACATACTAGTAAGTGAGAGGAGTCAGAACCCAAACCAACTCTGCTGATACCAAATCCCTAATTCTTCCCCCTGGCCCTTACCACTTCCCTTCCTCATGAATGTCTCTGTGTTTCTATCCTGTGGAGTCTAACTTGTACTATTCTCTTCAGCATAAAAGGATATTCAGTTTCCTGCAATAGCTGTAATTAACACACACAAAAGCCTTCCAAGGTGACCTCACTACCCCTTACTCTCCCTCACACACATGGGCTATATTTAACTCCTGGAAAGCAGAACGCTTTACAGCTGGGTTTTCTTTGCTGCTGCTTTTTAATTCTTTTCCAGCCCACATGAATCATGGTCTTCCCTCTACACTCTGGGACAACAGGAAGTGTTTATTTTAGTGATAAACAATGCTAGTCCAACCAGTGCTGTCCCCGCCGACATTCTGCCCTGCTTGGCCTTCACTTGGCCTAAAAGGAGAAGTGCTTGTAAATTCAGAGGAAGGAAGTGAGACGTCCCATGACCCCAGATGGGTGGATATGCAGACACTTGAAAGACACTGTGGGCAGGGGAAGGAGAGGGTCCTGAATCCACGAAGTGAAGGGGCATTAACCCAGAGATGGACAGAGGCAGGGGAAGCATCCTGAAGGGGCGCTGGGGGAGGCATCGCCAGGTAGCATGTCTAATTGTCTTCCCATTCTCCATGTCCCAGTTCCCACACCTGGGAAACAGGGCTAACTTACCTTGTTGCAACAATTAAATCATGTATGTAATACATCTGAAGATTTTTAAAAAGAGGATAGCTTATAGTAGTCATAGAAGAATAATATAAATAGCTAATGTTTATTATTTTCTACGTGCCAGGCAGTGTTACCAATGAGGTCCATGTGGCATTGGGTGGTTATGGATGTATCTTAAAGATACACGGCTAGGAAGTAGGGGAACAGGACTTGAACTCAAGTCGTTTGGGTTGCTTAATGTGTTAGTTATCATTATTTCTCAATTTATATGTTATTAAAATCCACCAATTACAATATGTGTATCACTAAATCATTTGCCAGCCATCTTCATGTGTGGAATGCAAGTTCAACAAAGCAGGGTATGTTGGGAGCTCAGCCAAGTGAGAAGTTAGCATTCTGCTTCCTTCTGTTCCCAGAGCATTCCCCCCCCCCTTTTTTTTTTCCTTTTTTTAAGCATCTTTTTAATTATTCTGTGCCCCTATTAGGACAGATATGGTTTAAAATCGCATTAACTAGCTAGTACACTTTATAACAATTTTTTTAAGTTTGCTTTAATAAGTCATTCATTCAACAAATACTTATTGAACCCTTACTCCACAGCAGGCACTAACAAAAGGCTGGTGCCATTCCTGCCCTCATAGAGCTCAGGCTCAAGTCAGGGAGACTATTAGTCAATGAAATACATAATTATAAAATATAAAATTCTGTGAGAAGTACCACAACTTGATGCTGTGACAGCATTAAATAGGGGGGATACATGCAGTAGAGCAGACAGGGATGGTTTCCCTGAAGAAGTCATGACTGAGTTGAGTCCTGAAGGAAAGCATTACTGATTGGGCTGTGGGAACAGCGTGTGCAAAGGCCCTGGGTTAAGAGGCTAGGGGCAGTCTAGAGGGAGGTCACCCTAGAAGATCCTGCATGGATTGAAGACCACAGGAAAGGTTCCTCTTTCCTTCCTTCCTCCATCCAAACATTTAGATCACACCTGCTAAGTATACTCCTTTCATTTCCAGAGTGATTTGCCTCCCCTGACTGCAATGGGTCATAACCCATTAATGTACTACCTTGTTAAAACACAGTATTCAGAGAGTCACCTCTAAAATCATGATCAAAAATTTTAAAAGTAATGCACTGGTTCCTTCTCCAGAACAAAAGCCCTTATGAGATGGAAATTAGTTTATTTTGCTGTTTGGAAAAAAGAATGGGGATTTGAGTAGGCCAAAAGAGAAAATGTAGGCCTTTTATATGTATAAAACCACATTTGACAATTCATCCTATTCTTTATTTTTCAAATCCTGATGATTGCATTTTTCTCTGACTTTGAAAACAAAGGATGAGATATCTTTGTCCTCTCGGTAAAGAGATTTGTCCATAAAATGAGGAAAAAAGAAACTGCATTTCTTCCTACTGCTTTTTGCACTTAATGAAATTGTAACTTGCAAGCTGTTTCCAACCATTTTTCTAAATTCCAGAGTCTAAATGGTATGCAGAAATAAGATCCCATGTCAGAGAACTCAGCACTGGGCCGGCCTGGCAGGTGTCAATACAGGGCTCGTTATTCCTGTGCTTTGCCGAAGTCTAACTATTTGTTTCTCTTTAGTCCTGGAAATTAGACTCAGTTTCCTGTGAGATCTCTAAATAAATCCAACTTTCCCTACACTAGCCCTCATTGCCTGTGATAAACACCTTTTGCTTGAAGGTTTCACTCAGGCTGCTTCAGGGTCATGGACCTGGGATAAGGTCCTGGGAGCAAATGGCAGTGCTTTTTGCCTGTGGCTTAATTTCTGCTATATAACATCTTATTCTGATTTCAGTTGCATGGGATGGTTGGAAGAGCAGAGAGAAAATTGATCTTAGTCTTAGTTGGGTATTCGCCAGGAACAATAAGCTCTTAGCAGTCTAATTTTAGATATATTTTAAATGGGTTTCTAATTTTGTTTGGCAAATTCTTTCGCATCCCAGAGAATAATTATACCCCATCTTGAGTGTCTGTGCCTATGGATCCCACTTAGTGAAAGATTGAAGCCTTATAAACAGTATTAGTCTGCTACTTCCTGTTGTTTTTTCCTTCATTGGAATTCACTGTGCTTCCCTAAGGCTCACCTAAACCAAACAAGATCAGTGAGATTTATTCGTGGTTCTAAGTGTAAACTTTAGACATAAAAAGACAGTTCTGCTGGCTCAATCTGCCCTCACAAAGCAGAGATGACTTGGACCAGGAGCTGAGAAAAGGGAGGAGGAATTCGGGAAGGAGATCTTTCCTGACTTGGGGCAGGTCCCCGCCCCCAGACACTGATGGCCCCGTGGGCTCAGGCTCGGGCTCCCTGGGCCTCGCGCACGGAGGGTCCTTGGGAGGGCAGCAGCTTGAGCAAAGGGGCGCTGCCGCCTCTGTCTGTCGCAAGCACTCCACGCTCAGTGTCAGGGCCAGAGCTACGAATAATCCATGTGGTGGACTTGAGGGGTCCCATGATGCCCTCTTGGTCCCAAATACCCCCTGTGCCTACAACATGCCTAAAACTCTGCCAGAGGCACATTAATAAAGAGAACAGCCTTGAGAGATGCATCAGCGTCATTTCATTCCATCTTCACAATAACCATGTGAAGCAGCTACTGTTGTTCCCCACCACCACTACCACCACCATTTGCAGATGAAGAACTGGAAGCTCAGGAAAGTTAAGAAATTTCCTAGTGACCCACTGGCATTGGAAATGGCATTGCTGGGAGGGGAGCCCAGATTGTCCACAGCCTGTGTGCTTAGCCAGTCCTCGTGACTCATCTTTGTAAGCATCAAGCTCCGGGTAAATTTGGTATGAATTTAACACTAGATATTTTTTTTATTTTATTTTTTTCCCAACCAGTTGTGTGGGCTTAGGCCAGTCATATAACCACTTTGACTGCAGCTTCTACATCTTTCAAATAAGAGTGTTAAAAAAAAAAAAAAAAAAAGACAAAACAAAGCAAAATAAATTTATAAAAATAATAAATTTTAAAAAAGAAAAAAATAAAATAAAATCAAACGAGTGGGTAGACAAGGTCATCCAAATATCATGTTCATTGACTAAATGTTTATTGGGCATCTGCTATGTACTGATTGAGACACAGCCCTTGTCCCCGCAGAGCTTATTACTACAACTATAGCAAATCTGCCTCTAAATACCATCTGATTCAATACTTGGAGTCTGTATAGTTCTGGGAGTATTAGGGAATAGCAACCACAACATAGTAATAATGTAGTAATAAATGGTAATAGTAAATGATAATATGGCTGCCATTTGGTGAATGCTCCCTCCAGGCTCAGCACCGTGCCACATGCTTCGTGACTATGACTTTACCTAGTCCTCCCAGCCTGTGAGGTTGGGGTCCTGTTATTCTCACTTTACAGATGAGAAAACCAGGTCCCAGGGTTTTCTAAGGTGCCCCTTGTCATACAGCTGGAAGAGGCAGCAGAAGAATTCCAACACACACGATCTGACTCCAAAGCCCTAAGCACTGCCCTATATGCTAAACAAGACTCCATGCTCCAGCCACTTATAGTCTACTATAGGGCCTCTGATTTCCACCTTGACTCCCAGTTATTTCAGGAGGGGATGTCCAATTCTAATTTTTTAAGGTATATAAGAGGTTTTCCCCCAGTCCTTATGTTCCTAAGCATCCTCTGCAGTATGTGTTTTCTGGTATTCTTCAAAGGTTGACCTTATACTGCCTGCATCAGAAGCAGCTTTCATACTTGTTAAAATGCTTATTCCTGTATCCCAGTACATATCTACTGAATCAGACTCTGGATTCAGGAGGTTTAGGAATCTTCATTTCTTAGTCTTACCAAAGAGCCTTAGTCTTACCAAAATTTGTGGCTGCTGTCCTGGTGGTTTGTATGAGCACTGGCAGAATCATTTGCCACATACATTATACTCACATGACTTCTCTCCAGATTAAATTATATGATGGTTTAAATCCACATGCTTTGAATTCTCTAGCATTAAGTAAAAATGAAGCTGACATCAAAGGCACTTCTGTGTTCACTGCACTTGAAAGGTAGCTTCTCAGGATGAGTTCTGAATTACTTTGGAAGCACTGAGTGCTGGCTGAAGAGTTTTCTGTATCTATATAAGATTCTCTCTGGATGAGATTGGTGCTGTTAAATTAGGGATACGCTTTGAGTCGTTCACTCTTCTTTGACAAGATCTTCACAGTTGGATCTCTGAAATTCAAATGTGTCCAGTTGGGAAGAGGCCCATTGAGCAGGTAAGGGGATCCCCAAGTCAGGACCCCCCAAGGAAGTCTTGACCTGGAACCTTCACCAGGGGCTTTGAGGGGAGCCCAGCATCCACAGCTGCCCGCCTCCTCCCCACCCCAGCCTGGCCTCCACTGCTCTGGATCTGATTGTCCAATTAGGATTCAGGCCAGTAGTCCAAGCCCCAGCTTTGGAGTCAGAGAGACCTGGGTTCAAGGCCTGGCTTTATCACTCACTGGTTGGGTAACTTCACTTCTCTGAGCCTCCATTTCTTCCTTTAACTTGGGTTTATGGCAATTAAAGGAGATAATACTCATAAGCTGCCCAGCACACAGTAACTGCTTAGCCCTAGAAAAAGGCTCTTGTAAATTCACTGCAAGCTGCATCAATTCAGAGTGCTGCCACCTGGTTTATGCTTCCTTTGCCCACCGCACTTTAAAAGCATGTTGTGAATCTCCCTCAGCCATCTGCTCTGCCAGTTCCTTCCAGAGTATAGAAACCAGAACCGGGAGCCCCTCACACTCCATCTGCTTCTCCCAGATACACTCAGTTCCCTTCTTCTCCTTTGGTCTGTTTAGACTTTTGTGATAACATCTGTTAAATGAAAGCCACTTAGAAGTCAAGGTCCAGAGTAAGAAGCCCATCAAGGTCCAGGGAGAGAAAAAAAAAGATGTTACAAAGCTTGGGTACAGAAGTTCATGTTTTTGATACAGAAAACTCAGTCAGAACCTAACTGTTCTTACTTTAGAAACAACAGTAACAAACCTGAAATTAGAAGCAGTATGGCATTTAAAAGCAGGAATGCTGACACCGTAGGCATCTGCTAATAGAAGCAGGAAGAAATCATCAGAACTCACAGGAAAAGAAAAAGAAAGAGGGTGGAGAAAGCAAGAGCATGAGAGAGAAGAGAAGATAGGAAAGAGAGAAGACTTCAGAAATCTAAAAAGTTTAGCAATCTGGGCTCAATCGTTGTAGAGCAGCAATTATCAACATGTGATTGGGGATCCCTGCGGGTCCCCAAGATGCTCTCAAGAAGTCCACAAGGTCAAAACTACTTTTATGTAATACTAAGATCTTACTGGCTTTTTTCACTCTCATTCTCTCAAGTGTACAGTGGGGTTTTCAAGAGGTGACGTGGTGATGTAACAGCTCTGAAGGCTAATGGGATGTGTGCTTGTGTATTCTTGTGTTTTGAAATCTTTCCATTTTATGTGGATTAGGTGTAGCTCAGTGATTGAGCATGTGCTTGGCATGTATAAGACTCTGGGTTCCATCCCCAGAACCTCCTAAAAGAAAAACTCAGTTTTAATTGTTAGTACAGTAAATATTGATAGATATAAGCCACATAAAACAAAGGTTCTTTGGGGTCCTCTGACATTTTAGAAGTGTAAAAGGGTCCTGCGACCACAAAGTTTCAGAACCACTGGTACGTGGGTAAACAGCCCTGAGTAGCCCATTCCCTGACATTCCTTCATGGGAGAGAGCAGGGCCATGGGTTTTCAAATGTATCACGGCTGCAGGCCACAAGAATGGCACCATGCCACGCTTTGGTGCCTCTTGTAGATTTACCGTGACTTCCCTTGTGAATAATTACATGTATATGTGAGAGAGAAAAAGGGAAAGCCCAGCGGGACAATATTTTAGTCATTTTCTAATCCCTCTGTGTGGCCAGCTTGGCATATCATTAGTGCTCAGTAAATACTTTGGAATTGAGCTAACTGATGTTTAGTGTCTCTGCTGAGGATTACAGGGAGGTTTGTGATTCCATTTGAAAAGATTTCCTTGAAAACCACTAAAATTTGGCTTAAATGATTTCCAGTGGTTCCCTACTTCAAAGAGGGAGACCTAACCATCCAGAACCCTCGTTTGTGTGTAACGGCAGGTGCTTACACCCTGGGTACAGCAGGGCCTCCAAGCATGTTCCCTCCGGCAGTGCCCTTGGAGCTGTGCAGATTGGCAGCTCTGGGAACCAATGGACTTGGCATCAAACCCAGCTCCACCTCTTTCAAGCTGTGTGACCGTCCAGAGCCTCTCTCGGCCTCAGCCACAGGACGTCCTCCCTGTGCTGTGGGCTCCTCCCTTGCTGTCAGTGGGGAGCCTGCACGTGAGGCAGAAGCTGTCAGTATCAGCCTGGAGCTCACTTTCAACGAGTTTGGGGTGATGATGGAATGACACAGAGAGGCAGGAACATCACCTTTTCCCAAAAAGTGCCGCTACGGGTACATAAGATGTCTATTAAAATAATGCCTGAGGGTGGTCCTCGGCACATCCCACCCCCCATCAGACACACGTGGGCCCCACACCCAGCAGCCCCTGGCGCTAAGGAAGCCTACACTTCCCAGGGCCCCCAGCCTGCTGAGGGAGTCGGACACCCACGGAGCAGCAGGGGCCTGAGGGTGGGCACTAGGATGCCGTAACAGCTGACCGTGAGGAGACTTACCATGTGCTGGGCAAGGCACGTTTCCTGTGACCCTCTGAGGCAGGTACTGTTATTATCCCCACTTGGCAGACGAGGAAACCAAGACACAGAGAAGTCAAGTCATTTGCAGAAGGTCCCACAGCTGATGAATGATGGAGCCCAAGTTTGAAGCCAGGTTCTCTTAAGCATGATGCTATAACCCCTCTTACATGCCCAGACCCTGTGGTGGCATGACATACTGTCACCGACTGCTCAAGAGGGCCCGGGGTGGGGAGCAGCACGTGAAGTCGGGAGTCAAGAGGCTGGAGCTGAAGTCCAGGCTCTTCCACTTGCTTCTGCACAACTTTGAGCCGGATACTTAAGTTCTTTAAGCCTTGGTTTCATTGTCTAAAAAAGGGAGGTGATCAAGGGGCCTACCTCAAAACTTGTTGGTAGAATCAAATAAAATACCATGCAGCAATATAGCTCTGTGGTTAAAAGAATGGATTGAGAAAAACCAGATTCAGTCCAGATTGTTCTAGCTGAGACCCCTGCAGAAGTTCTCTAACCTCCCTGAGCCTTAGTTCTAGCCTCCATAAAATGGAGATAATAAAATGCTTGACATGAGATTTAAATAAGACAGTAACTATAAAAAGGCTTAGCACAGCTCCTAATAATTGTTCAACAGCTTTTATTATTATGCACAAGTGACTGGTGAGTCGCAAAGCAGGACAATACTCCTACTGTCATGAAGCCAGTCTCTAAGGCAGACCAAGTCCCCAGTTACTGTTCAGGAAGGGAGACCTCAGTGACTTCATGATCTTGGCACGCTCCGGTCCTTAAGGATTCTGTGCAGTAGGATATTGCAACTCAGTGTGGTCACAGACCAGCAGCATCAGCTGGGAACTTGTCAGAAATGCAGACTCTCAGGTCCCACCCCAGACCTCCTTAATCAGAATCTGCATTTTGACACAATCCCCAGGCAATTCTTACATTCCTACACACACTCAAGTTTGAGAGGCTTGGATATAGCAGGAAAAGAAAGAGTGGCAACGATAGTTTTGTGCCTGGGCTGAGAAGGGTTAATGTTTAGTTTGGCTCCAGCCAAGGCACCGGAAACAGAAGGTTCCAGAGATTGAAGTATATAAACTGATGAGACAGGAAGACTCCCTTCCTGCCTGTGTCCTGGATGGCCAGGGGTCCAGCCTGAGACCTGCACTGAGCCCCAGGCCAGAGCAAGAAAGGACCTCTGAGCCTGCCATGCAGCAGGCAGGTGGGGACAGAGAAAGGGAAGCCTGAGCACCTCTTCTCGGGGCTAACTGGGCTCAGGTTACCAGGGTGAGTCCAGGGAGATTCAGTGCTCAGGCCAAGGCCACATGAGGTCTGAGGCAGAGTGGGGAGGCTGGAGGAAGGCCACAGGGTTCACTGAGTAGGGTCCTCCCGGGGAGGCTAGGTCACCAGCACTGGGACAGCTGTGTGAGGACCTCGGAGGTCACCCTGTTGTGCCCAGCCCCACCCTCTAGGCCCTGCCATCCTGTGCTGTGGTGGGTGGGCCAGGGGCCAGAACGCCCATAACTCAGAGCCATGACCTTCTTCCCCAGTGCTGGAGCAGCTGCTCCCAGAGCTCACAGGGCTGCTCAGCCTCCTGGACCACGAGTACCTCAGTGACACCACCCTGGAGAAGAAGATGGCCGTGGCTTCCATCCTGCAGAGCCTGCAGCCCCTCCCAGGTCAGCCACCAGCACTCTGCCTGGGGTATGGGTCAGCAAGGCCTCCCTAGACACTCCTCAAGAACCTTCAGTAACTCCCCAGGGCCTGCCTGCAGGAGGAAGTCTAAGCCACATGGCTTGGCGGCCAACACGTTTCATGATCCAGCTCCACCTGCCCTACTTCTCCCCCACCATCCTGACCAGGACTTTCGTGCACCTCCATTTGTAACCCTCCCTCTATACAGTCACATGCACCCAACACACATACCACACACACTCAAATACACACAACACATAACACACAACGCAGTCCCCATATTCCTCACATGCATAGCACATGCACAAAAATACACTGACACACAACATGCACGTCACACTCACACACCACATCGTCTCACATAACACACATATATACACACCCTCATACAGCACACTGCTGTCCACCTGGCCCCTCCCACTGCCTCCCCACATCTTCTCTGCCCTTCACTGTCCACTCAGCACCAAGCCCTCCTCATCTCTTCACCGTCTCTAAACGCCAAATGAGTCTCATAAACAAAAGCGCCACACTGTGGGAGATGTTTGTGTGGGATGTGGTGGGAGGTGTGGGAGGTGGGCAACATGGGAATCCCAGTGGGTTCCGTGTAATATTTTAGGTAATCTAAGCACCTCTTAAAATATATGTATATATATATATATAAATAACATTTTTGTAAGCAAATACACATATATGCATATATATTTATATATCATTTTACAAATGTTTGTATGTATTGTGAGAATTTTGATTTTTACCCATAATTTAAAAAAAATAAAAAATAAAGGTAATACTTTAAGTAAAAAAAAAAAAAAAAAAAGCGCTCAATAAACGCTAATGAGCCGTCCACATGCCCCGCAGGGTTCGAGGGTCTGCAAGGTGGTGGGAAGTCTCCTCTGGGTGACTCTCTGAGCCTCACTTGTCCAGCGTCAAAAGGGGGTCGATGTCACTGGCTGCCCTCTCAGGTCTGTTGGAAGGATGCAATTGGGCAGCAGCTGCTCCCTGGAGCTACTGTCCCCTGGCTGTGCCCACAGCAGCCCTTTATAATCAGTTTTACATACAGGGCTTCTGGGCATCCTTTTATTTGAAGAAAGAAATCCTCAAGAAAATTTTTAAATGAGAGAAGTCTGAGCACCATGGAAATCATCGAGGACAGGAACATGCTTTGCAAGCTGAGTGCCGTGCCCATGAGGCCACGCTGAGTTGGCAGCACGGCCCCCTCCCACTCACCGCTGCTGCGTTCTTCCTCACAGCTCAGGAAGTCTCCTACCTGTATGTGAACACAGCAGACCTCCACTCTGGGCCCAGCTTCGTGGAGTCCCTCTTTGAAGAATTTGGTGAGTGACTGTTTCAGTTTCCCAGCTGCTAAAACAAATACCATATGGTCCGTTGCCTTAAAAACAGAAATGTACTGGCCCACGCTTTCGAGGCTAGGAGAGCAACCCTCTCCCGAGCTCAGATATGAATCAGATCTCCTAGAGATTGGAAGGAAGGGAGGGATGAAAGTGGAGGTCAAAGGAGGCATGGCATGGAGGAGTGTTGCCTTGCCCTCCTCCCGCCCACGGGAGTGGCCGCCTGGCACACTGGGTCAAGCCAGCAGGAGCTCAGCAGAAAACCAGAGCCGTGATGGACCGGCCGTGGCTAGGCAGGCATGAGAGCAGATGTGCCAGGAGCATGCAGCTTATTTGGGAAAACAGGGATTTGACACAGGAAGAAAGCCACGGATCAGCATGAGAGAGTTTTAGGGACCGAGAAATTTAGGGGTGACACTGGACCTTTATAACATCACCCTTGAAAATTTGTAGAGGACCATAACAAATACTAGCTTATTTGCTCCTCTCACTTACCCTGGGAGAAAGGCAAGGCAGTTGACAAATGAGGAAAGTGTCTCAGAACAATCATTGAAGAGGTAGAGGAGCCCCACCTCACAGGCCTCCAGGCCCCAAATCCCCTTCCTGCTCTGCCTAATGAATGGCCTGACCCTCCGTAGACTGTGACCTGAGTGACCTTCACGACATGCCGGAGGAGGATGGGGATCCCAGCAAAGGAGCCAGCCCTGAGCCAGCCAAGAGCCCACCTCTGAGAAGTGTGAGTCACGGCCGGGGTCCCCACACCCTCGGGCTCTCTGTCCCTGTGGAGGTGGGGAAAGAAGTTCTCCAGTCAGCACTGGGAAACCCCTGGCTGGGTAGATCCCAGTCCTGTCTTCTGGATGGGGATTCAGAAGCAAAATCAGTGTGGTGTGAACATTTCAGTGGCCCACGATGTGAACTGTGCCTGCTGAGCAGGGATAATGTGGTGAACTGACCTGTACCCTGAGGCCCAAAGGATGTCACCACCCCAACCTCTGATTGCAGTAAGTCAGGTAGGGTGATGGAAAGCTCTGCACCAGGAGTTAGTGGCCTCTGCTCTCCCCCAACTCTGCTGTATGCCCTGAGTAAGTGGCTTCCCCTCTCTGGGCCTGAGTTTTTCATCTATGAAATGAAGGATTGACGCAGCTCTGGGCTTCCTAACCTTGGTGCCAAGTAATTAAGCCAAGGAGCCCATAGTCACAACAAGAATTATCTGTAGACTGAATAATTCACTGTTGTCATCCACAGTATCAGCTCACAGCAACTGAATGGGTTGGCACTGTCCCTATTTTACAGATAACTAAACTGAGGCTCAAAGGGAGTAAGTGACATGCCCAGTGACCCACAACTAGTAAGGAACAGAACTTAGCTGAAAAGCCTGGGTTGCCCTGGCTCCAAAGCCTAAGCTCTTTAGCCATTAAGCAATACTGCCACATGGTCTCATTAATCATATGTCTCACCTACTTGTCCTGCCGTTCCTCAAAAGTGTGCCGATGTTGTTGCAATTAGTAGAACGCACATGTGCTTGAAAGTATTGCAGAATTCACAGTAGTTTTTGACAGTTCTGCATGTGCCCAGTAAAAAGTGTCATTGCTACTGTGTGGCAGTCCACAAAACCAAAACCAAAACTTTTAGACATTGCAGAAGCACCCTGGTGCTTAAAAAAAAAATGAAGTAAGAAGTACAGGACCAAATAAATTCAGGTTTTCCCAGCTCTGCCATCTGTGACTCTATTGGAAGGTAGGGTTGCATCCCGCCTTCAGCAGCTCCTGCCTCCCTCCTCCCTCTGCTGCCCTCTGCTCTGCTCTTCTGGCACCCTGGCCCCACACGTCTCCTTTGTTCCTCTTCAGGCAGCTGACCTGCCTCCACCCCTCCCCAACAAGCCTCCACCCGAGGACTACTACGAGGAGGCCCTTCCCCTGGGACCCGGCAAGTCCCCTGAGTACATCAGCTCCCACAGTGAGTTCTGGTCCCCTTGGAGGTTTTGGGAGAAGGGGAAGCGGCTCCTACCCTGCAAAGCCAGTTCTAAGCTCCACACTGGCACCTGCCCAGCCAGACCACCACATCCTGAGGAGGGGCTGTCCTGAGCTCCTGGCCTCTGCAGTGGCGGCCTGAGCCGGCAGGTGGGTGTGGCCCCGGGAGGTCTGTGGGACCTTGGACAACCCCCTTCCCTTCTCTGGGCTTCTATTCGCCGACCCTTCAAATGAGAAAGAGATGCCAGGATCTAGGTACACGGACAACCACTGCATCACTGTTCCTAACCTGAGTGCCTGGCTAAATAATTTATGGTTCAGCAGAATCACATCTCAAGGTAGATTAAGTCATATAAAACCAGTGCATATGATGAAAAAAGCATATGGCCTAAATCGTAGATCTTCAGAGTACAGGCACACCAGGGGAGTCATAAGATGATGTCGGCAGAAATATTGGAAGCCTTATTTAAACTTAGTTTAACACAACTTTTTAAAAAATTTTTGTGTTTGTGCTATCTTGTAATATTTGGATATAATATTTATACTTTATTAGGATACTTGTAAAAAAATTTATATATACAAATATAATTGTATGTAAATAAATATACATATACCATAGGTCTGTATTTTTACTGATTGGTGGGCATAGATAATTAGTTGAGAGGGTATAAATCACCTTTGAAAACCTGTTAAATCAGCCATAAAGTACAGTCCTTGATTTTGACTCATCTTTCATCAGTTTCCTCCAACTTTGCAACAAGTGGCTGCTCTTTTGGTTGCTCATCAGATGAAGTCGCTGACTTGGAGTTAGGGACCTAACATTAAAAACAAGAAATATTTTTGGGTGACCAAGCGTGTGTAGCTGAATGTGTTTAAGATAATGTTTGTGTGATGCTATCATTCAGCAGCACAGCGGAATATTCTCCAACCACCAAAAGATAAATAAAATAGGTCTATGGCAATCAGAAATAAGTCCAAGATACAATTCATTGAAATAAGTATGCACAGAATAATGCATATGACATAATTCCCTTGACTATTGTTTTTTTTAAAAATAGGGTACACACACATTCATTTTAACAATTTTTCTGGGATATGCAGAAAAAATTATTAACAGGATTTTCCGGTGGGGAATGAATATAAATCTGGGTAAAGGGGACATATTTTTTCTTTCATACCCTTCTGTTCTACTTGAATTTTTTTTTTACCACAGGCATATATTAAGTTTATGATTAATAAACTAGTTAAAACAAAGTGAAATGATGGACTTACACTAGGTGATTCGAAGTCCTCTTCAGCCTCTATAGTCTTGGATTCTGTGTCGTGGCAGGCAGCAACTTCACACTCTTTTACTCATTCAAGGGCAGGGGAGGAAATAGGGGACAAAGTGCTGCTGGGCCACAAATCCCTAGTACAAGCCTCTTGGCAGGATGAGGCTCCCTCACTGTGCACAGAGCTCACCCACCTCTCGGGGAAGCTGCCTCCTGGGAGCGCAGTGATCCTGGGGCAGGAGGCAAGGGCCAGGGACCTGTCCAGGGAGAGTGGCTAGCCTGGCAGGGGGCATCCTCCCTCTCACATGGCGTCCATGCCTACCAGGTGTGGAAGCGCTTTGCCCCGCCCATGGCCCCATTCCCTCTTCTCCTCCCCCACCCCCACCCCTCTGGCCTTCCCACCCCCAGACCATCTTGCAGGGGCTGTCACCAGCATCTGAGGCCTCAGAGTGTCTGCCAGGAAAGGCGGGCTCTGAGCCTCGCTTGAGAGATGGAAAGTTGCTGGGACTTTAAGAGCTGCCATCCTCAGGAAACAGATGAACAGGAGGCAACGGGAGCCCAGAGCAGTGCTCAGAAGAACAGGGGAGCAGAGAACGCGCTGGTCTGGGTGAGGGAAGGCTTCCTGGAGGAGAGGATGCGCACCGCACTGGAAGTCGGCCCCCTCAGTTCTCATCTGGGCTCTGTCACTAGCACTGAGTGTGGCCTCGGTTTCCTTATCTACAAATTGGGGCTGATACCTACCACCTCAAAACAATAGAAATAACGATAGCTGCCGTTTATCCAGCACATCTGTGTGCCAGGCACTGTGCTGAGAGTTTACAAGCATTATATCCCTTAATCCAAGGCAGGAACTGTTGATTTCACTTTATAAGTGAA
The DNA here is from genome assembly GCA_026826555.1 of Tolypeutes matacus. NCBI lineage: Eukaryota > Metazoa > Chordata > Mammalia > Cingulata > Chlamyphoridae > Tolypeutes > Tolypeutes matacus. The sequence continues at coordinate 9,319,074 of JAKSZT010010581.1, forward strand.
GAATCTGAAATGTGGAAAACTGTGTTTTCTTTCCAAGGTCACGCAGTAAGTAGTAGAGAGAAGATTTGAACTCATCTGATCAACCGCAAATAGCATCAGAGTGGGGTCCAGGGACCATCTGCACCAGAATAACCTTACTTGTTCTTTTTTGTTTGTTTTAATTCCAATTCCTTGGAGTTTAATATATTTTCTAGTTTTAAGTATGGTTAGACATTTCTTATTAAGTGGTTTGTGTTTTTTTAATGCAGATTCCTCAGCCCAGCCCATACCACTGAATTAGTATCTCTGGGGATGCAGCCCAGAGATCTGCATCTTTAATAGGCCCCCCAGGTGATAATGAGGCATAATAAAGTTCAAGATGCCCCATTAACCCCTGTACTATACTGGCTCCCAGCCATGAATGGGAATGTATGGTGAAAATCCATTGTAGGTGGCTGTGGCATTCACTATTATGTGCGTTAATAGAAGCTCCTCTAGTCAGTTCTTCCTTTGTGGAAGTGAGCAGAAGGGCAGAGGTGGGCAATGAGATTGAGAAAGACCAGGGTGGGCGGGAAGGAGGGGGTTCTCAGCCCAGCCAACTGACAAACCACTCCCCACAGTACCGGAATCAGAGCTGTGATACAGACCAACCCTGCCACTGAGGAGGGGCCAAACACTCTCTATACCTGGGAAGGTCAGAGGAGCTGGGTCTTGTAGGATGAGTAGGAGTTCAGTAATAGCATGAACACAGGCCTGGAGACTTGACAGGGCCCAGCAGGGCTGTCCCTGGAGACAGTAGCATAGAGGGTATGTGGGGAGCTAGAGCAGATGAGACAAGAGAGAGGAGGCCCTCGCCCTGACCAAGGAGCTGCACTCTCCGACCCTGCTCTCTTCCCTGAGGTGCATGGTTCCAGGACCTTCCCCAGCCCTGGCCCCAGAAGTCTGTGCATTTCTCCCAGGGTTCTTTCTGTCAGCCCACACAGATGGCTGCAGCCTAGCCCCCTCGATTGTGGATGCCTACTACGAAGATGCAGACAGCAGCTACCCCGCGACCAGGATGAACGGAGAGCTGAAGAGCTCCTGTAAGTACTGGGCATTGGAACAGGTTCTGTCCTCACAAGGAGCTGGCCTTGCTGTGCGTTTGCCACCACCCTTACCCAGGCCACAGGTGTGCGTGTGCCACCACCCTCACCCAGGCCACGGGCACCCACAGAGGACCAAAAGCTTTTGCTCTGGATGATCCCAGGGTTCAGTGTAAAGAGCACTGGACTGAGAGTCAGGAGCCCCAGATCTAGCCCTTCCCTGGCTCTTTTTTTTTAGGATTTATTTTATTTATTTCTCTCTACCCCCCATTGTTTGCATTTGCTGTGTCTGTTGTGTGCTGGTCTTCTTTTTAGGAGGCACTGGAAACCGAATCCGGGACCTTCAATGTGGGAGGGAGGTGCCTAATTGCTTGAGCCACCTCCGCTCCCTGCTTTGTTGTGTCTCTCATTATGTTTTCCTTGTCTCTCTTGTTGCATCATCTTGTTGTGTCAGCTTGCTGCTCCTGCTCGTTGGGTCAGCTTGCTGTCTTGCTTGTCTTCTTTAGGAGGCACTGGGAACCAAACCTGGGATCTCCCGTGTGGTAGGCAGGAGCTCAATCACTTGAGCTACATCTGCTTCCCCTTCCCTGGCTCTTAGTACTCATTTTAGGGGAGTCATTTATTCTCTTTGAGCCTCCCTTATCTCTTTGAGTTTCCTTCTTTATGAAATGAATATTGGGTTGCTGTGAGAATCAACTGAGACAATGGATGGAAGATAATGGGTGATAATTGCAATGACAATAGCAGATGTCTCTTGAGCACTTTTTGGGTGTCAGAACCTGCTAAACACTCTGCATGCAATGATCCTCACAACAGCCCGATGAAGTAGGTACAGTTATTTATTATGACCATTTTACTGATGAGGAAACTGAAGAAGCTCCAGGAGGTGACGTCCCCAAGGTCACAAAGCAAGTGGTAAATCTGTAAAAGCCAGCAGAGGGTTTGAGGGTTTATCCCTGCATCCACCTCTTCCTGGCCCCTGGGCTGGCACAAGCCACCTGTCCTTTCCTGTGGCTCCACCAGACAATGACTCTGATGCAATGAGCAGCTCCTATGAGTCCTATGAGGAGGAGGAGGAGGAAGGCAAGGGGCAGCAGCCCACACACCAGTGGCCCTCGGAGGAGGCCTCCATGCACCTGGTGAAAGACTGCAGGATATGTGCCTTCCTGCTACGGAAAAAGCGCTTCGGGCAGTGGGCCAAGCAGCTGACCGTCATCAAAGAGGACCAGCTCCTGGTGAGTGGGGAGCGGATGTGTGCCTGTCAGCTTCACGCAGACTTGCATACATGCGTGTTTGCTCGCATGCGTACGTGTCCACCTCGAGTATATCTGGGCCAGCTTTCTATGCAGAGACTCAAAGCCCGCTGCTTCTGAAATCTGGGCACTCTCACTTGAGCAAAATTTCAAAAAAAGACTTGAAGACCTGGTACAGGCTTTACCAAGTTTTTGTTTTGCCAAAGATGGCTTTTATTTTAAATCACTTTGATGCAATTTGTATTGTTTTTCAGGATGCAAGTAAATGTGCTTATTTATAAGACTAGGGAAAAACAATAAAAACCACCCATAATTCCATTGACAAAGTTTAGTGTATGTATTCCCACGCTCATTTCCATGCATCTTTTATAAAACTGAGGCCACATAACAATTGTTATTATATAACATGCTTTTTTTAAAGAAGGTTTTTGTTTAATCCACTATCTTTTGTCACTATCATTTCATAAAAGAAAATGTACCACCTTTAATTCTAAAATGGAAGGATGGACATAATTAAAAAAAAAAAACCAAAAACCAGTCTTTCCCCAAATAAACTGTTGACAAGCCTTGCTTGTTTCATCTCTGAAACTTGGCCTTTTCTCACCCTAGAGGAGTGAAAAGCTCATCACAGGCAGCGCCAGTCTAAAGGTCATGATTCACTTCTTTCTAGTCCTTGTGCCTTCCGTCTCTTGACTTGTTGCCAAGGCTAGGATCTCCAGCACTATGTAGAAAGAAGTGGTGAGAGCAGGTACCCTTATCTCAGACAGATCTCAAAGGGAAAGTTTTAATAATTCACCATTAAGGCTGATGTTTGCTGTAGGTTGTGTGTAGAAACTCTTTATTATCACATTGAGGAAGTTCTCCTCTATTCCAAGTTAACTAAGGTTTTATATCACCAATCAGTGTTGAATTTTATCCCATACTTTTTCAGCCTCTGTTGAAATGACGTGCTTTTTCTCCTTTCTTCTGTTAATATGGTGAATTACATGGTTGACGTTTGAATGTTAAACCGCCCTTGCATTCCAGGAAGAAACCCTACTTGGTCTTGATGTAGTATGCTTTTTATATGTCTGGAGTTTATTTGCTAATATGTTGTATAGAAGTTTTTGCATCTATGTTATAAGAGAGATTAGCCTATAATTTTCCTTTTTTGTAATGTCATTGTCAGGTTTTGGTATCAAGATCATGCTGGCCTTATAATAAGAATTGAAAGTGGAATCATTATTGATAAACTATTGACTTCCCAAGACTAATCCTCCATCTCTGCTAGAATTCTCTCCCACTTCCCTGCCATGTAATCCTTTAACAGCAGGGAGTTCACCTCCTCCTAAACCAGCTAGTTTCTCTTCTTAGTATGGGGCTAAAATCCACCTCTTCCTGAATAGGTAGTTATGCCCCTGGGGCCCAACACAGCCCTAAAAATTGCCCAGAGATGCTCCCCCTCCAGGCTTTCCACTTCAACTACTCCTCACTCAGTGCCCATGGCCCCAGCCCTTCAACTACTCCTCACTCAGTGCCCATGGCTGGGCTGGCAGGGGTGGCTTTCCCCACCAGCCTCTATGTGAGGGTGTCTCCCTCATCCACCTTCCCTGCCGCCCCCCACCCCACCCCAGGATACCCTGACCCCTTCTCTCCTGCCCAGTGTTACAAAAGTTCCAAGGACCGACAGCCGTATCTGAGGCTGGCCCTGGACATCTGCACCGTCATCTACATGCCCAAGGACAGCCGGCACAAGAGGCACGAGCTGCGCTTCTCCCAGGGAGGCGCCGAGGCCCTGGTGCTGGCGCTGCAGAGCCGGGAGCAGGCTGAGGAGTGGCTGAAGGTACACTGCCGCTGCCGGTGCCCCCTCTTGCCCTCCCTTGCCCTCTCTCCTCCCCAGGCCCAGTCCTCAGTGGGGCTGCCTCCTGTCCCTGAAGAGCCAGGTCTTGCTCAGAGGAGATGAGTCAGTGCCTGAGCCCAAGTGCCCTGCTCATGGAAATGGACCTCGGGTATCTAAGAGACCGACCTCACACTGGAGGCTTATGTTCCTTCTAGCGATTTGAGTCCCCTGGGTTCCCTCCTATGGGCTTGCCCAGCCTGTACTGGCACATCTTCTGCAGTGGGGATCTTGCTCTCTACTAAGGAAGCTGATTCTAGCATTAGGCAAGTTGGTCCTTTTTATTTTTTTTTTAAAGAGAACTAATTGTCAACATTTATTGTTTGAATTCAGATGCAGATGTTTGCAAAACATCTGACACTCAAAACTAATCCTTTAAAGGGGGGGGAGGGGAATCCTCCCTTGCCTTAAGTAAAAATGTGTATCCTTGTAACTTCCACCTGTGGTCCAACTTCTGCATCTTTGCAGCTACATAGAACAATCAAGGGTTATCATGTGTTGAGCACTTACTTTGTGCCATACACTGTGCTAAGAGCTATAGATACATGACCTCATTTACTCTTTTCCATGGGACTGTTTTCCCCATTTTACAGATGAGGAAACCAAGGCACAGGGAACTTACATGACTTGCCCCAAATCACTCAATTGGAGTCAGGATTAGAAGCCAGCAAACAAGTTCACTCCAAAGACCAGGGACTGTGTCGGCACCCTGCTCTAGAACTCTGAAGGCCGGGTGGCATAGTGATGATGAGGGAGGATGCTGGTGGCACACAGACTTAGCTTCAAGTCCCAGGCCTAAGTGGCACTTATTGGCTGTGTGATCTTCTGCAAATGACTTGGCCTCTCTGGGCTTCCTCTCTCTGTGTTTCCTCATCTATAAAATGGTTCTTACAAGGATTATAGGGGGCACTTCATATGGTGCCTGACAGGCAGTAAGTGTTCAGTAATTGTCAGTGATTACCGTAGGACAGTGGTGACCCCCCCCTTCCCCTTCCTCTGATCTTCCTGCTCCAACAATGAAACCAAACACCTCCCTCCCTCCCCTTCCTCCCTTCCTTCCTGTGATAACCAGCAGTCCCATTGGGAGTGTTTAGTGTTTCTCTTTACTGTCTTTGTCTCAGAAGGGGAAGGAAGGGAGAGAACCTGCCTGCTGAGGGAGCCTCTGCCCTCAGAGTGGGTGGCTGGTTCAGAGGAGGAGCACTGCTCCTGAGGTTAAGAGACCTGCTTTGACATCCCAGTCCTGGGAGACGATTGGCCCGGAAGTTCAAAGTAGGCAACCATACGCCCTGCGTGTGGTTTCTGGCTCTGCTACCACCTAACAGCTGGCTTCACCTATCTGAGCCTCACCATCCTTGTCTGTAAATTGGGGATAACAGCCTTTGCAAGGCTGCTGTGAGGGTAAAACGGGATAATCCATGTAAATCCAGCTGGTAGATGAGCCATAAATGGTGGTTACTGTTAGTTCATAACCTGGATGCTCATTGCTGCATGGCCTTGGATGAGAGATTTCATGCCTTTGTGTCTTGGTTCTCACGTTGCTAGGATGGAGGCAATGACCCCTGGCTGCCCACGCAGTAGGTGGAGAGAGCCAACAAGATCACAGAAGCAAGTCCCTCCCCCTCGTGCAGGGCTTTAGGGTTCACATCACCCTTCACATCCACGATCCCACTGGACCTCAGACAATGCAAGGAGGTAAACAGAGGACCAGTATCGTTCCCATGTTACAAGGCCCAGAGCAAGGAAGTGGCTTTCCCAAGTCCACACAACTAATTGGCAGAGGACCCAAGTCTAGAAACAAGGCCCTTGATTCCCAGGCTTGTGTAGTTTCAAGCCCATGGACAGGTGCAGGAGAAAGCCTTTCAAAGCATGACATACCCCACACATGTGGCAGGTGGCCGTATCAAGCCTTCTCTTCCCCCCAGTGACCCCGACCCCACCTGCTGGGTGGCCCTGACCACACAGACCCCATTCTTCCTCCTTCCCTCCACAACATCCCTGCCCACTTGTTCGCAGCTGCGTGTCCTCCCACAGGTCATCCGAGAGGTGAGCAAGCCTGTCGGAGCAGCCGAGGGGGTAGAAGTGCCCAGGTCCCCAGTCCTGCTGTGCAAGCTGGACCTGGACAAGGTATGTCTGTCTCCACTAGGTCTCCTCTGAATCAGGTAATGGGAATTCAGCAAGGCCCTGTCCCTGAAAACTTGTAGTCCAGTGGTAAAGGCAGACACCCACTGGCAGCTAACCTGTAACCTGTGAGTGTCGTAACTGAGAGCCTGTGCCCTGCACAGTGTAGGCGCTCTACTGAATCAATGAATGCATGAATGAATGATGCCCCTGTCCAAGGTGCAGCAGGAGCCGGAGGAGGGAGTGCCAGGACAGGAGGAGGTCATGTTTGAACTGGGCCATGTAAAACAAGTTGAACTCTGTCCATCAGAGAAAGAGTCTGCTGGCTAGGAACATGAGAGAAGCAGTGGTATAGTCATTTAGTCAATAGTGCCTACACTTTGTCAGGTGTTGTGGGTTGTAAAGGTCATTACAGTCTTGGAGGAAGCTTAAGGCCCACATAGGTGGGTCTTTCATGATGTAATAACATGAGCATTTATAGACTGTGAGTATGGGCCAGGCATTGTTGTAAATGCTTAACCTGTGCCAACTAATTCATTTCTACAACTCTTTGAGAGAGGGGCCAATTCAGATGAGGAGGCTGAGGCTCAGAGAGTCAGGGGCTTTACTCAAAGTCACCTGGTTAATAAGAGTCAGAGCTAGGACAGAAACACGGACAGCCTGGCCCTACATCACTTTGCCGTGCCACCCCTCGAGTGAGCATCCCGAGCACCACCCAACAAGAACTCCAGGCACTGGGATGCAGTCCCAGGCAGCAACAGGCACAGGCCCTACACTCAAAGCATGTTCAGTCATGGGGACTCGGGCGTGGATCCGGTGATCACAGGGGTATACAGATGCCCAGCTGGGTATGTGCTCGGAGAGACACCTCCAGTCTCAGCGGTCAGGGAAGGCAGTGACATTTCAGATGAGGATGAAGCATTAGCAAGGAAAGGTAGGGAAAAGGCATTCCAAGCAGAAGGAACAGGTCCTGGAGCAGGAGGAAGCACAGAACTGAAGATGGCCAAGGTGGCTGGGCGCCGAGAGAGGGGGAGCTTGTCACCCTATTGGAGGGGTTCTGGACAGAGTTAGTGAGGGCACAGGGAGCTCCCACTGGCTGGAGGGCTGGGGGTGGAAGATGGACACCTATGTTGGACCTTAAAGACTGGACAGGAGTTCACTGGGGCAAAGGTGGGTCAAGAAAAAGGAAAAGCAGAAGCAAAGGTGGGGGTAGACCGAGCCAGTAAAGGGGTACTTCTGAGACAGCGGGGCTGTCTGGTCTGTGTCCCTCTCCAGAGGCTGTCCCAAGAGAAGCAGACCTCAGACTCCGACAGCCTGGGCATGGGTGACAACTGTTCCACTCTTGGCCGCCAAGAAGCCTGTGAACATGGTAGGAATCTTCGGGGGCCCCAGGCCAGCAGTGCCAGGGCTGGTAGGGGCCTTGCCCATGGACACACAGGGAGGGCCCTGACCCCTCTGGAAGCCTGGGAGAAGCAGCCCGGCCCATCCATTCCTGGAGCTGCGGGCCAGGCCCTGTGTGGGCAGGCCAGGGATGGGTGGTACTGGTGCTCGGGACTCCCTCCCCTCTCCTGACCCATCTCCATGGCAACAGGCAAAGGGAAGAAGAGCAGCCTGGCAGAGCTAAAGGGCTCGGTGAGCAGGGCTGCCGGCCGCAAGATCACCCGCATCATCAGTTTCTCCAAGAAGAAACCGCCAGCCGAGGACCTGCAAGCATCCTCCACCGAGGAGGAGGTTCCCTGCTGCGGTGGGTATGGGGCAGGGGGAGGAAGGGAATTCCAACAGACCCCCCAGGCCTCATCCTCCTCACCCCCAAGGCTAGGGGAGAGAATGCCAGCCTACTACACCCACTCCCTCAGCTCCCCATCCCCCATCACTTCTTTTCCATGAGCCCTGATGCTCAGCGGAAGGAAAAGCCAGCTGACCCCATATTTCTCTGCCCTCTGTGAGCCTAAGTTCAAACCACTGGGCCTTAGTGTTCTTCACTGTTACAAGAGGAGAGGGTCATATTTCCCAGCATCTAACATGCCAGGTATATAAGTCTCATAAGGAATTTCTTGGATAAAAAATGTAAGTCCTTTCCATTATAAATGTATTTCACGTGAGTTAAAAGGGATTTAAAAGAGAAAAACATTTTGTTCATGTAAATACAGTGACCCATATACTAGAATCTAATAGAAAATCATACAGTTTAGATGTGCAGTGATATTCTGCTAACCCTGGAAAAATCTTATGAAAGCACATGGCCGAAAAGAAATACTTTGTAATTATGAATAGTGCTTCAGAGAATGTTATGGAAGAATGAATTTCAGTCTAAAAGGTTAAGAGAGAATTCTGAATGCTACAGTCATCTGCTGTGTAGCCTGTGTCTTGGCTATTTTTATAATTCATCTTTGCGGGGTTTTTCTTCCCACATGCCACCACTAGGTGTCAGCATCATCCATCGTCTTCCTCCTTTCAGTAATTTTGCCGGAGGGCGGGCAGGGCAAGAAAGGCCAGAGGGAAAATTGTGCCTTTCAGACGTCAAATTTAGTAATTCCTGCCCTTTTCGTCAAGCTTGGTAAGGTCTGGAGGTTATGCAGCAATGGACAAAGGCTGTTACCAGTCCCAGTTCATAGATAGGAAACTGAATTTGGTGAGAGAAGAGGATGCCTGGGATCACACGCCCAAAGAGAGTGAGAGGGGACCCAGAGGTCCTCTTTTCCAGTGGGGCCCAAGGGTTATCCTAGGTGCCTAGCACCCCGACCTGCGTCCCTCTACTGGGCTTCCGCGGGGCCAGGCCATCTGGTCACCCGGCTGGTGCCCTCTTCCAGGCTATCTGAACGTGCTGGTGAACCAGGGCTGGAAGGAACGCTGGTGCCGCTTGAAGTGCAACACTCTGTATTTCCACAAGGACCGCACGGACCTGCGGACCCACGTCAATGCCATCGCCCTCCACGGCTGTGAAGTGGCCCCAGGCTTTGGGCCCAGACACCCATTTGCCTTCAGGATCCTGCGCAACCGGCAGGAGGTGGCCATCTTGGAGGTGAGAGTTGAGACTTCAGGTGGCACCTGACGGTAGGAAGCTCAGAGGAGCTCAGCGAGTCGTATTTATTTTGGGTTTGAGGTGGGGGTGGGGGTGGGGGGAATCTTGCTATTGACATTACAGGGACTGAGGAGGAAAGAAAGCATGCCCAAAAGCTGTCAAGTGACCCAAATAGGATTGCCAGAGAAAATACAGGGCCCAGTTAAACTGGGATTTCAGACTGCGAGTAATTTTTCATATATTTGGTACAATATTTGGAATATACTTAAGCTAAAAATCATTTATTGTTTAGCCAAAATTAAAATTTAACAGGATGTTCTGTATTTTTATTTGCTAAATCTGGCAACCCTACATGCAAGGTTTGTTCATTCAACCTTTAGAATCTCAAAGGCATCTAGTCTAATCTAACCCCTGTCTGATTCTGGAATCTCCTCAAAAAACTTACAGTCGTCCACCTCAGATAAGCCACTGCCTTTCAAGGGAATCTGCTCATCCCATTAAACAACTCAAATTTTTAGAGAGATTGTCCCCATATTGAGTTGAAATCTTTAAGTTCCATGAAGGCAGTAATCATGCCTGTTTCTGCACACTGTTGTTTTTCTAGAACCCAACATGGTATGTGGTATATACTAAGTGCTCAATAAATAATTGTTGAACAAACAGATGAATGAAAATGTGATTTCCTTTCATTCATTCATTCATTCATTCATCGCCATTCCTACCCATTGACACTAACTCTCCTCTCTGAATCATACAGAATACGTTGAATCTCTCTTCTACATGTCAGTCCTTCAGCTCTTTAGAATTTAGAATGTTAACACTGGAGAAAAACTTAAATAACTACCCCCTCACATTACAGATAAAGAGCCTCAGGCCAGGATAGCAGAGTGCTTTGTCCAGGACTCACAGAAAGTCACTGGCAGTCCTAAAACAAAAACCAGGCCTCTTGGTCTTGTTCTCTTTGCCCAATACCCACTACCTCCCTCAGTTCTTAAATTTCAAGAACAATTACTTCTGTAACTCACTTTTAATTTTGGTAGTTTGAGATCAGTCTCTCACTTACCTTAACTTATACGTGGAGCTTTCTAACCAAAAATATGCTTCTTTTATTCAAGTTCAGCCTTTGTATGCTAAGTTGATTCTAATTATCAAGTTCAGCCTTTGTGTGCTAAGTTGATTCTATAATCGTGCTTTTTAAATGAGAATTAACATAAGTATGTGTTTAGCTGGCCAACACCTTTTGGGATATTTTGGATATTGCCAACACCTTCTTGGATACATGTAGTATAAATATTTGGTAGTTATAAAACAATAAAAAAAAATGTTAATTGGGTTATAAGAGAAATAGCCTCTTATAATAAAAAGTGAAGCAAAAAATTTCTGGGAAAACCTAAATTTTGTTTGTCCACCTAAATGGTTAGGAAGTCTCTGAGGATGGAGACTGAGGGTCAGGGAGGGCCTTCCTGAGGAGAGGGAGGAGGGTGTCAGCTTCTGGATGCATGTTCTATACTTCATTTCTCCGTGTTCTTGTCCTATTCCTCTTGGATCCCTTTGGTATTGGGCACTTGAAAGTAGTTGTGAGTCGGCCTGAAGTGAGCAGGTAGCCAGAGGCCCTGACAGTGCTGAAGTGAATCCTCTTGTGCCTCCTCTTCCTCAGGCAAGCTGCTCAGAGGACATGGGCCGCTGGCTTGGACTGCTGCTGGTGGAGATGGGCTCCCGAGTGACCCCTGAGGCACTGCACTATGACTACGTGGATGTGGAGACCTTAACCAGCATCGTCAGTGCTGGCCGCAACTCCTTCCTGTAAGGGTCTACACCCCACAGGCCCACAGCTGCCCAGGACCTCAGCTCCTGCCCAGGGGCTTGGATCCCAGCCTTGGCCACTGGCAGGAAGGGGAGGGAGAGCTGAGGAAGCCAGTGTCTCCCTCTTCCAGCAAGGAGGAGGTAGAGCATTGTGGATGGAATGAGCAGAAGTAGAAAAGCTCAGTGCCTTGGCTCTGCCCATGAGCCATGGGACCTCATGTTCTCACACCTTTGAGCCTCCAGGCAAGCACGGGGTTGGTACATGGAATCTGACATGAAAAGAGCTGGGCTTGTGCCCCAGCTTTATCACTACCAGCTGGGGCAGATGGGACTGGTTGCTTGCCATCTTGGAGCCTTTGTTTTCTTGTCTATAGACGGGTGGTGATGAGTTACCTGCCTCCCACGTTGTTGTGAGAATCATTTGAGTCCCTGCCTATAAGGCCCTTTGCATAGCACAAGGTACAGTTCTGCTGGCCACAGTCGCTGTCCCTAATCTTCCTACCTCCATTAAGAGCTACTGCCAGAATTAAATGAGAGAGTGGACAGGAAAGCACATCCTAAGCTGTGAAGCGTCATCATCATCATCATTGCCATATTTTTTATTTTCTAGATATGCACGTTCCTGCCAGGATCAGTGGCCTGAGCCCCGTGTCTATGATGATGTTCCTTACGAAAAGATGCAGGTACAGTCCCTTGGGGCTGCCCAGGAATGTGGCAAAGGGTACTTATTAGCTCTTCCTCTCCCTCCCCCTCTCTGCTCCTTTTTGCCTTTCCCTCATTTAACCAGCAGCTGGAAGGGGAGCTCTTCCTATCACAGATCATGGCTCAGGGCCCAGGAATTTCAGGTACAGGAGGAAAGAGCCCAGGTTGGGAGGAAGAAAGGGCTCTGCAGGTGGCAAATCATATGGAAATGTGAGGCATCATCCCCGGGTTGAGCAAGGTGCTTGGGCCCTCCTCCTTCATTGGCTGCTCTGTGAACTGAGGTTGCTGAGTCACAATGGCTTGGGGGATGCCAACTGGGTGGCCAGCCCCACTGGCCTTCACCTGGTGACATCCACGGTTTGAGCTTCAGCTCCCAAGACAGAGTCTGTCTTGCTTGCTAAACCAAGGAGGTGGCCAAGTTTGTTAATTCACAGTGAGGCCTCTGTAGTCATTACACAGCAGGGATTGCTCCTGGCAGCACGGCCAGGGCCTTCTCCCCTTGCCACATTCAGGAGAAGCCACATTCTGATCAGATGCTTGAGGTGGGTCAGACCTCAGAACCAGGGAGGAGAGAGGGCATCAAGCTGCCAAGGAATCCAGATGTGTCTTCGGGCTGGGACTCAGGCGCTAGACAGTGCTGGATAACACCCTGGGCTCTCACCTCTAGGACTCTGCTTTTCTAGGCACTTCTCTGGCCATCCTTCTGTTTAAAGGTCTTTCTTCAGACTCAGATAAACCAGGGGATGCAGCTTAAGATTTTTCTCATTTGCAGAATTTAATAGTAAGATAGCTTAGTGCTTCAGGACAGAGACTTGGAGTCAAACCTGGGGCTGCATCTGCCTTGGGCTTCAGCTCTCTGAGCCTCACTTCCTGGCTCCAAATGGACATGATAAAGACCTACCTTTCAGGGCTGTTGCAGAGCTAAACAAAACGCTTTATGTAAAGAACTCAGCATAATCACTGGTGCATCGGAAAGTCTCACACAGAGAAATAAATAGTAATGGTGTTATTAATATCATTTTTATATTACATTATTATGATTCCACCCATGATTTCCTGAGCTTTGACTGGAATTTGAGCCTTCTTAATATGCTTCATGCACAAATGTCTACTTCTACCATGGCTGATGTCAATAATAACATGTTTTTTTAGGGAAGACACTATACTAGTGTCAGATTCACTAATTTGGAAAAATTTAAGGGTATTCTAAATGATGTGAAGACAAATTTATGATAAATAAATTTATGATAAATCAAAAACCATTCATGGTTTTTGGAGACTTCCTGATTTTCCTTTCAGCAGGTACTCCAGTTTAGAGTTGGCTTCTGCCGCCTCCACAGGAAGGTGTGAGCCTCAAATAATATACTGTTAGTGAAAGTGGTTTAGGAACTGTTGAGTATAAGGCCAAGATGTCACCAGTTCCAGCACACTCATCTCCCCAGCAGGAGGCAGAACACACGCTCTGCACGGATGAGTCTGAGGCTCCCTGTACTTAGCCTTCTTCTTCCATCTCCCACCCCAGGACGAGGAGCCCGAACGTCCCACGGGGGCGCAGGTGAAGCGCCACGCCTCCTCCTGCAGTGAGAAGTCCCGTCGACTGGACCCGCAGGTCAAAGTCAAGCGCCATGCCTCCAGTGAGTTCTTTGTGGGCCTTCCCTGCCAAGAGGGAGGAAGGGGGTCAGTAGCGGGGGTCTCAAAATTAGATTCCTCCAGGGGTCAACCAGGTAAATAGCTGAATCAAGTAAGGTGTAAGAAAATACTCCACCACAAGAAAAATAACAGCACGAGCACAGTGAGAAAGGGCCTCAGAGGCAGAATGACAGGGTGGAGGGAGAATTGTAGGAGACCAGCGCTCAGGCCCAATTCCAGGGGCGTCCACCACTCAGCTGCAACCAGTGGTTGCTGCCCAGCAATGCAAGCCCACTGCTGCAGATCTGCCAATTATTCAAAAGAGGCCAGACATCTAGCCCTCCTGTGAAATCTACTTATATTTTTTTAATATTTGCAAGTAATTAGAATAATTTTTAATAACAGGTAAGGCCAAAAATATGTGTACAATCCTTATTTTTCATTAATTCTGTATTTGCAAATTTGTAACCTCCAAATCAATACTCACAGTGCTTTCACAGTCATTTGCAGACATGCACAGAGCTGTGAAACATTTGTGTCACCCAAAGCACACAGCTGAGGTCAGACAAAGCAACTCTCTGCTAGTTTCAGCTCTCACACTAAACTCGTATCCTTTCCACGGTATACTTAGTGTTGCATTTTCCACATTTTTGTGCTTTTTGTTGGCGACTTCGCTGTTTAAAATGGCCCCCAAGTGTAGTGTTGAGATGCTGTCTAGTGTCCCTAAGCCCAAGAAGGCTGTGATGTATCTCAGAGAAAATACACGTCTTAGATAAGCCTCATCCAGGCATGAGTTGTACTGCTGTTGGCTGTGAGTTCAATGTTAATAAATCAACAATATATATTAAATAAGGTGGCTTTAAACAGGAAAATACATACAACAGGATTATGTGTTGATTGGTTAATGAAAATGTGACCAGAGTTTGCAGGAACCTAACCCTGTATTTCCTCTAGGAGCAATGGTTCAATATTTGCTAATACAGTGTTTGCAGTGACTTTATAGTACATAACTACCATGGATAGTGAAAACTGACTGTATATGTAAAGTTCGTCTAAAAACTGCATCTGTTCCAGGGGCTAACAATTTGTTGTTTCTGGTCGGGGGTAATAAATAGAGAACTGAACCCCTCCAAATATTACCAAGGCAGCTGCCATGAGAAGAGCGGTTCACCTCTGTGTCCCAGCTCTGGCTTTACCTAGCACCACATAGATACAGGTGAATTTCCTGATTGCCACATTGCACAATGATGACTAAGTGTGCCATTAAGCATGTGCCAGACACTCTATTCTAAGTTTTATTTGATTTACAACACTAATCTCTGCTCCTGTGTGATTTATCTTTATAAGCAAGCCACCTTCTTGGAGGCCAGCATGTTCCCAGGGCCTTTCCTGCATTACTTTACATTTCTTCTGCCTGCACCTAAAAAAAAAAAACCTGTTCTTAACTTTTTGAAGTTTTATTTTTTAATATATTTTTTAAAGAAGCTTTAGATTACATAAATGTTACATCAAAAATATAGGGGATTACTATATACCCTGCCCCCTCCCCCTCCCACACTTTCCCACATTAACAACGTCTTTCATTAGTGTGGTACATTTGTTACAATTGATGAACACATATTGAAGCATTGTACTAGCCAGGGACTATAGTTTACATTATAGTTTACACTTTGCCCCTTGCAATTTTATAGGTTTTAACAAAATGTATAATGGCCTATATCTGTCATTGCAATGTCATGCAGGACAATTCCAATGTCCCAACAATGCCCCCATGTTGCACCTATTTTACCCTCTCCCTCCCCTCAGAACCTCTTGTGGTCACTGCCTTTATATCAGTGTTAAAGTTCTTCCATTGTGAAAATAATCATAAGTCTACTTTAGTCCATAGTTGCTTTCCACTCTGTTTGTTCATTCCTCAATTTTGAGGATTTTGGGATGGTGATGCCCTCCCTGTCTCCAATTGAGAAAGTGTTTAGATCCCATGGGGCAGATGGATGGAACTGTATTGCTTGCAGTTGCAGATACTCTCCACTTCCTGGAATGGGTGTTCTCCATCATCATCCTTTTGTTAGTTGTCCTGGGTGAGTCCAATGAACTGGAGAGTGAGTGTTGCAACTTTGCTGAGATTCAGGGCTCAACTGGCATATGAACAGATTGAAGTTTTAAGTCTCTTGGATATATATTTATTTTTTTTTTTTATTTTTTTTTTATTTTTATTTTTTTTAAGATTTCATCTATTTATTCATTTCTCTCCCCCCTGCTGCCCGTGCTCGCCGGGCCAGCCAACCACGCCGCGTGGGCGGGCCCGCCCCCACCAGGAGGCCCCGGGAACCGAACCCGGGGCCTCCCACATGGCAAACGGGAGCCCCACTGATTGAGCCACAGCCGCTTCCCAAAGTGAGAGGTTTTTTGTTTTTTGTTTTTTTTAATTTATTTTTATTTTATTTTACCGGGAGGTCCCGTGGATCGAACCCAGGTCCCTCCATATGGCAGGCGGACGCCCAACCATTTGAGCCACATCCGCCCCCCCCTTGGATATATATTTAATAACTATAGTACCTATTATAGGTTCAAATAAAAAGGGAAGAAGAGCCATGTGTAGGAAAATTATAAATGAGTTTAACTCTGTTACATTGGGGAGCATATATTCCAAAGTAAGGCCCATTGACAGGTGCCAAATTCCTGAGATTGTCTGCCTTGCCTATAGTGTCTAGATGTCTCTAGAGCCCTCAGGAGCCCCGCTGTTTGAGATACGGTTTACTGTAGCAGTCAATGAGATCCTGCTGAGACATGCATAAGCGTAACCTCTGGAATGACCTCCTGACTCACTTTGAAGTCCCTTAGACATAAAAACTCATTTGTATTTAATATTTCCCCTTTTTAGGTCAAGGTCTTTTTCCAGATTCGTCACTAGTCAGTGCTTTGGTAATAATCCCTTGGTGCCAGGGAGACTCATCCCCGGGAGTTATGTCCCATGCTGGAGGGAAGGTAGTGCATTTATATGCTGAATTTGGCTTAGAGAGACGCTACATTTGAGCAACAAGGAGGCTTTCAGGAAGTAACTCTTAGGCAGTATATAATACTAGACTAAGTTTCAATTTAATTAGGAAAGGTTCATAAGTACAACCATCAATATCAAGGGCCTGGCATAATGGTATGTCCTCCTTTGCTAGGCACTGCCCATGTACTCAGGAGATTCTTGCTACTCTATTAGATAATGTAGCAGGACTTAGGATGAGAATTCAATATTCTTTTGGTCATTGTGTGGAACTCCACCCAGCAAGACAATGCCTCATGACGTCTTGAACATATTCATAAGCCGTAGAGGCATACACCAGGTGCACCCCTACCCAACCTCCTTCCATCACCAACACCCCACACTGATGATCCTCCCCTACCACAGTTGTGACCCTTCTGCAATCCAAAACCTCCCCCAAACAAAGCCAAAAAAAAATAAAAAATAAAAAAATAAGAAAATAAAATTATAATAAATAAAAAATAATAAAATAATTTTTAAAATTATTGTGTCTTTTATCACTGTAAGATCTGTTATCTTTTATGTACAGTGACCATTTCTTCCATATGTTCCCCCAGTATCTTATTGTTTTTGCTTTATGAAGATTTATTTATTTTTAAATACTTTTCTGTATTATAGCTTCATTTCAGTAGTACAGATAATCTATTCTGAGGGTCAGAAAGCCTTTATTCTATTCTTTACTTGACCACTAACTTACTGTGAAACTTCGTATAAGTCCATTCCCCTCTCTGGATCTGCAATTCTCTTTTGAACAATTAGTGGGTTGTTGTATAATATTCCTTACCCCTACTCTCATATGCACTGGAAATATAGAGCCTTACAGAATGCCCATTTAAAAATGAAAAACTAAATTGAAATAAGCATGTAAGATGAACAAAATCACAAAATATAAAATTAAATTATATTAAAAAGACAACCAAAAACAATCTTTCTTCAAGTCAAATCTTTGGAAACACAGTTTATAAATGAAATAAAAGTGGAGCTGCTCTGGTTGAAGTGGGGAGACCCATCTGGCATCCCCCTACCCCATGCAGTGGCCTGAGAGCTATCATTGTACATTATAGGGCTCCTTGGAGGGCAGTTGAAAACTACAGTGTGGAGCTATTGATCTAATCCAACAATGTTGTTTTTCAGATGAAGAACCTGAAGAATATAAAAGGGAAGGGTCTTGTCCAAGATCACTGTATTACCGATCTATTGATACATAACAAATGACCCCAAAATTTAGCAACTCACAGCAATTAGCATTTATTATGTCACACAGTTTCTGGAAGTGGCTTGGTTAGATACTTCTGGCTCAGGATCTGTCATGAGGTTGCAGTCAAGATGTCAGCCAGTGCTGCTGTCATCTGAAAGCTTGATGGGCTAGAGAATCCACTTCCAACGTAGCCCATTCACATGCCTGGCAAGTATGTGCTGATTGTTGGAAGGATGCCTCAGAACTGTGCCTTGTGGACCTTTCCACAGAATTGTCTGTCCTTCTTGGCATGCAGCTGGCTTTCTCCAGAGTGAGAGATCCAAGAGGGAACATTAAGGCAGAATGTACAAGGTCTTTTATGATCTAGCTTTGGAAATCACACTGTCATTTCTTTAGTAGCCTAGTGGTTATTAGGTCATACCTTCTTAGTGTGGGAAGGACTACAAAAGGGCATGAATACCATGAAGACTGAAGGAATTTCTGGGAGAAATGGTAGTGTGAGAAGCTCTGTGGACCAACTCCTCAGTGAAACAACCATAACTTGTAGAAATTATTAAAGCAAATAATCACTTAAAACTCTGGAAACTATCCTAAGGGCATTATAGCAAATGAAATAACATTTATTCTAGAAAACTTACTAAATCTCAGTAAGAACAGCAAGTCTGTGGCATTTGAGCCACAGCTGCTCCCTCCTTTTATCCCTCCCTCCCCCAGCTCAGTGTGACAGATTCTGCACTCCCGACAAGTGTGGCCATGAAGACAGGGCTCCTTCTCCCCCCAGCTCCAGACAAGGACTGTGTATCTCCCTGGGAGGGGCAGGCTGCTAGCATTTCTCATCATCCCCAACTCCATGATGCAGAGGCTAAATTTCCAGTGAGTGTGGCCCAGAGATAAGAAGCTCCCTTCCTCAACCCAGATTCAATTTGTAGGGCAGAAACCCCACCCCAAGTAAGGCAGGCCAAGAATACTTGGGCCCTAATTACTTGTAGGGCAGAGGTTCTATGTAGGGAGAGGTAAGCCAAGAAGTCCAGAGGTTGCTGCCCCCGTTCAGCACTCTGCTCATAAAATAAGGGTGTCACTCCAAGAGAATCAGGTCACTGTTCCTGTCCCCAGATCCAGAAAAGTGGCTCAGATATTTTTCTCAGGGGGAGAAGCAGGCTATAAGAACAGAGAGATTCAGAGCTCTCCCCAAAGAAACTGACTTTAGTTGAAATAGAGTGTGAGGAATTTCAAGCCAAAGGGTGCTCTCAAAAACAATGAAGATTTGGTGGTAAACAGGAGGAAGCTGGTAACTCCATGAGAACAATAAGCTAAACCATAGACCAGCTACTCTATCAGAGAGAATAAGGGAAAGAGACAGCTAGAAGAACCCTCCTGGGGTTGGAAGAAACCTCAGAGACAAGTCTCAAAAACTACCCTGCAGGGAAGCAGATGTGGCTCAAGCGATTGGGCTCCTATCTACCATATAGGAGGTCTAGGGTTCGTTTCCCGGGGCCTCCTGGTGAAAAGCAAGCTGGCCTGTGTGGTGAGCTGGCCCGAGCGGAGAGCTGGCCCGAGCGGAGAGCTGGCCCATGCGGAGTGCTGGCCCACGTGGAGTGCTGGCCTACGCAGGAGAGCTGGCCCACGCAGAGAGCTGGCGCAGCAAGATGACACAACAAAAAGAGATACAGAAGAGAGACAGAGACACAGCAGATCAGGGAGCTGTGGTGGCGCAAGAGATTGAGCAGCCTTCTCTCCACTCCGAAAGGTCCCAGGATCAGTTCCTGGTGCTGCCTAAAGAGAACACAAGCAGACACAGAAGAACACACAGAGAGCAGACAGCGAGCACAAAACAACGAGGAGTGGGGAGAAATAAATAAATAAATCTTTAAATAAAAAGCCTATCCTGAAAAGTGGTCAAAATTTAACTGGATCAGAATATAGAGCAGTTTATGCCCAGAGCATTGTTAAAAACAATAGTCATCAGCCAGTAATTAGTGGAGCCTAACAACTGGGTGTGATACCAATAGAGGTGGATAACTTAACAGAGATATCAGGGAGACAAAGAGAACCTTGAGAAAAAAAAAAGTCTTCTCGGGGTCACTGTGAATATGACCAAGGCTGTGCCCTCAGAAGAGGAACATCAGAGGCTTCACACTGTGGGGAAATAGAATTCACTAGAATAATCCAGCCAAGTCACTAAACAAACAAACAAGCAAATAACAACCCCAGGGTAGGGTCACTATCCAGAGATGCTGCAATATATTATCTAAAATATCCAGTTTTCAACAAAAAACAATTATAAGACATGCAAAGAAACAGAAAAATGTGACGCATTCAAAAGCAGGCAACAGAAACTGCAAACTGCCTATGAGAAGGACCAGATGTGAAATTTAATTAAGACTTCAAAGCAGTCATTATAAATATGCTCAAAGAACTAAAGGAAACCATACTTAAAGATATAAAGGACAGTAAGATGAAAATGACTCATCAAATAGAGAATATCAATAAATAGCTATAAATTATATATTTTTTAAAAAGAACCAAATGGAAAGCATGGAGTTGAAAAGTACAATAACTGAAATGAAAAATTCACTAATGGGGCTCAACAGTAAATTTGAACTGGCAGAAGAAAAAATCAGTGAACTTGAAGATAGATCAATAGAGATTATGCATACCAAAGAACAGAAGAAAACAGAATTTTAAAAAAATTAACAGAGCCTTAGAGAAATGTGGGTCAGCATTAAGCACACCAATATATGTGTAACACGAGTAATAGAAGAAGAGAGAGAAAGCAAAAAAATTATTCAAAGAAATAATGACTGAGGGGAAGCAGATGTGGCTCAACCAATTGGGTTCCCGTCTACCATATGGGAGGCCCTGGGTTCGATTCTCAGGGATTCCTGGTGAAGGCAAGCTGGCCTGCACCCATGGAGAGCTGACGGTCCGTGCCCGCAGAGAGCTGACAGCCCGCACCTGTGGATGGCACAACAAGATGACACAACAAAGGGAGACAAGCAGACACAGAAGAATGCACAGCAAATGGACACAGAGAGCAGGCAGCAAGTACAAGCGGCAAGGGGGGGGGAATAAATAAAAATAAATCTTAAAAAAAAAAGAAAGAATGGCTGAAAACTTCCCAAAACGTATTGAATAGCGTGAATCTACATATCCAGGAAGTTCAACAAACTCTAAGTGGGATAAACACAAAGAGACCCACAAACATCTTATGAAGTCAAAGACAAAGAGAAAATCTTGAAAGCAGCAGGAATAATGACTCATCACTTATAAGGAAACCCTAGTAAGCGGATGTGGCTCAAGTAGTTGGGTGCCCGCCTACCACATGGGAGGTCCAAGGTTTGCTTCCTGGTGCCTCCCAAAGAAGATGAGCAAGACAGTGAGCTGACACGACAGGCTGCTGTGATGAGATGATGCAATGAGAAGACACAAGGAGAGACACGACAAGCAGGGAGCGGATGTGGCTCCAGCGATTGGGAACCTCCCTCCCACATGGGAGGTCCTAGATTCCCTTCCTGGTATCTCCTTAAAAAAAAACAGAGCACACAACAAACAGGCACAGAGAGCAGACAGCGAGCACAAACAAAAAGGTGGGGGAGGAGAAATAAATAAAATAAATATTTTTAAAAAAAAGAAAAAATCTTAAAAAAAGAAAGATGAATAGTGACTTCTTATTAGAAACACTGGAGACCAGAAGGCAATGAAATAACATATTCAGAACACTGATAACCTGAAAAAATTGTCAACCAAGATAGTACATGACCCCAGTCACTAATTCAAACCTACATAAAAAAATACACAGCAGTAGTAAAATAATTATGTCATTGTAAAAGAAAATATAAACGTATATTTCTTCTCCTTTCTTCTCTTACTGATTTAAAAAGTAATCGTATAAAACTAAATTTAAATATATATATTTTTATTTTGTTGGGCATATAATATATAAAAAGTCTATACAATCGATTCTACACATATGTTATCCATGTAGTTATTTCTATAAAGTCACCATGTTCAGTGAATACTGAAATGTTGTTCCTAGGGGAAATACATGGTGTTCGTTTCTTGCAAGCCTCTGATCACATTTTCATCAGCCAATCAAAATGTAACTTGGTTTAGCTCATGTTTCTGTTTAACAAGCCACCTTATTCAATATATATTGTTGATTCATTAACACTGGACTCACAGACAACAGCACTACAACCCATGCCTGAATAAAACTTATCTAACACACGTATTTTCTCTGTAAGGCACATCACAGCCTTCTTGTGCCTAGCAACACTATAAAGCACTTCAGTACTATACTTGGGGACCGTTTTAAACAGTGAAACCACCAACAAAAAGCAGGGAAAAAAAGTGGCACTAAATTTACTGCAAAAAGGACAGTTGTTTATAGCACAGTGTGAGAGCTGAAACAATAAGGCAGGGTGTCACCTTGTTGGACCTCAGCTAGGAACATGCACATTGGATTACTCAAATTTTTTGCCACTCTGCACGTCAGCAAATAATCACAAAAGCACCGTGAGGGGGGCGCGGATATGGCTCAACTGGTTGGGCGTCCGTCTCCCATATGGAGGGACCTGGGTTCGATCCCCGGGACCTCCCGGTAAAATAAAAAAATAAAAAATTAAAAAAAAAAAAAAAAAGCACTGTGAGTATTTATTTGGAGGTTACAAATAAATTTTAGCAAAGGCAAATTTGCAATCATGGAATCTGTGAATAATGAGGATCAACTGTATATTTGACAATAATAGCACAGAGGAGGTATGGATAAGGAAATGACACCAAATGATAATTCAAATCCAAAAGAACAAAAGAAGAGAACAGGAAATGTAAATAAGTAGGTTAACATTAAATCTACAAATATATACTTGTTCTTCCTTCTTCTTTAATAGACATGAAATTATATAAAGTAACAAAACAATGTATTGTTGAATTTGTAACATATATGGATATAATATCTATGACAATAATAGCACCAAAAGAGGGAAGAAGGAAGAGAGCTGTACAGGAATAACATTTCTCTATCCTACTGGAATTGAGTAAATATACATCTGAAGTAGATTCAGAAAAGTTAAGATGTATATGGTAAGCCCTAGAGCAATCACTAAGAAAATAACCTGGAAATTACCATGGGAATTAAAGGAATTAAAATACCACACTTGAAAATATTCACTTAATCCAAAAGAAAGCAATAAAGGAGGAAGAGAGAAACAAACAAAAACTATGAGACACAGAAAACAAAATAGGAATATAAGGAAACTTCTTCAAGATAAAGGGCATCTACAAAAAACCCACAGTTAACATATTTGATGGTAAAAAACTGAATGCTTTCCCCCTAAGATCACCTGGAATGTTATTCAGCAATAAAAAGGAATGAAGTACTGATACATGCTAAAATATGGATGAACCTTAAAAACATTATGCTAAGTGAAAGAATCCAGTCACAAAAGATCACAAATCGCATGATTCTATTTATATGAAATGTTCAGAATCTGTAGAGACAGAAAGTAAATTATGGTTGTCTACGGCTGAAGGGAGTTAGGGTAAAGTGGGAAGTGACTGCTAAAGAGTATAGGGTTTCTTTTTGGGGTGATGAAAATAGTCTAAAATTGGTTGTGGTGATGGTTTCACAACTCTGGATTTACTAAAAATCATTGAATTGCACATTTCAAATGAGTGAATTATATGGTATGTGAGTAAAGGTGCTACATTAAAAATAAAGAAGCTTGGGGCCATTTTGGAAGCCACATACCACAGTCACAGAGAGCCAGTGACAGTTCTGTAATGTGAAGCCAGGTGTTCTGTCTCTTAGTTCTGGAGTCTTAACATCACAGCACCCAGCAGTCTTCTTTTTAGTGCCCTCACTTCAGAAAGTTTGATCCAGACCTAGGTGTAAAGCATTGCCTTCTTTCCCATTACTTCTTCCCCAAGGCCATCTCAGCTTGGACACTAAATGTTTCTATATGACTCACTTTGGATGCCTAGATTTTCTGCAAGGTCCTTGGGCAGTTCCAAAGCAAATATTTTATCACTACTATTATGAAGACTCACAGGATTATAGCTCCTCACAACTTAGACCAACTTGTTTGACCATCTAGAGACCACCTAGTTTGCTTCTTCATCACCATTTGAGTGACTTAAGTTATTTGGGGGAGTGGGTAAGATAAGTTACCATCCATACTACCCCAAGGCAAACCAGGGTAGTGTTCCCAAAGGTGAGTCAGTCCACTAACTGGTCTGAGGAAGTTTTCACTCATCTGTAATGAAATGAGAAAATAAGCACAATATACTGAATTTTTCATAAAGCTAAATCGATTAAATATATGGCCACTATTAAAAAGATAGAAAACTACAAATGTTGGAGAGGATGTGGAGAGATAGGAACACTTCTTCACTGTTGGTGGGAATGCAGAATGGTACAGCCACTATGGAGGACTGTTTGGCAGTTCCTAAAGAAGTTGAATATAGACTTGCCATGTGACCCAGCAATACCTCTACTGGGTATATACTCAGAAGAACTGAGAGCAGTGACACGAACAGACATCTGCACAACGATGTTCATAGCAACATTATTCACAATTGCCAAAAGTTGGAGACAACCCAGGTGTCCATCAACAGACGAATGGATAAACAAACTGGTCTATTCACACGTTGGAATATTATGCAGCTGTAAGAAGAAATGAAGTCATAAAGCATATGACAACATGGATGAACCTGGAGGACATTATGTTGAGTGAAGCAGCCAGACACAAAAGGACAAATACTGTATGAATGCATTACTATGAACCAAATATATTGTATAACATATTGACTCAAAAAAAAAAATTACATGTGTCTAGTACATTTAATCGAGAAATGTACATATTTATTCATCTGTGTTTACTTTTTAGTTTTTGTTTATATATTCAATTATTAAATGTACAAAATAAAGTTTAAAAAAAAGAGACTACTAAGTCCATTCAATGTAAATGACCATTTTATTCCACATTTATGTCCTTCCTACCCTAGGGATGTTAAAATATTGTTTGTTTTATAAAATAATGGAAATAATAGGTAGCAATTGGGGTTTTTTAACTTGTCTGATACAATGAAACACTGACAATTCTTTATTTTGCCTTTATTTTTTATTTATTTTTTTTACCAGTCTATAAAATCCAAATTTGGGAGCCGACTCTTCTGGGATGCCATTGTGTATCTGGGAAATTGGGAGGCGGTATGGGCCCCCCTTCTCTGCCCCCATCCTATATTTATGATCAGGCTTGCATTGGTAGTTATAGCTGGAACTGATTTTTTTCCCACAATTGATGGAAAAATATTAATATATTACTATTCCCTGTGGTCCATAGTTTGCTTTAGGTATATTTTTGCACATATACCACCTTAACTGAAATGACCTAATCAAAAGAGATCTAATCAATAGACTATAGTTCACGATAATATTGTAATATTTTTACAGCAACGGCAAAGAAGGTACTATATCAATTCTAAGGGTCAATAACAGGGGGATATAAGGGGGTATGGGATTTTCCCTTTTGGATTAATGAAAATGTTCTGAAATAGACTGAGCCGAAAACGGTACAACTCTGTGATGAAACTCAGAGCCACTGAGTATACACTTTGGATGGATTGAACAAGGCAGGGGACCATATAACACAGTGAACCCCAAGGTGAATGATGGACTGTGGTTAACAGTACAATATGAGAACATTCTCTCATGAACTGTAACAAATATACAATACTAATATATGGTATGAATAATAGGGTGATTTGTGGGAAAAATACACCAAATATAAGCTATGGATTCTAGGTAGCAGTAATGTTATGACAATGTTCTTTCATCAATTGTAACAAATAGGTCACAACAATATAAGGTGTCGGTGGTGAGGTGATGTATGGGAATCCTGTATGGTATGCATGATTGTTTTGTTCACTCACAACTTTTCTAATAAAAAAAAGAAAAAAGTGATCTAATCAAAAGATCCCATGACTGAATTTAACTAAAATGTCCCATATACAATAGGTTCACACACACAGAAATGGATTACCTTAAGAACATAATTTTCTGGGGTCCACAAAAGACTCAAACCAGGGTACCTTTTCATCACTACAACCTGTAAATTTTATCAGTATCCCCTGGGTTACAAAATCACCACCAGTTGAGAACCTCTGATCCATGTTACAAGCATGGAAAGGATTTTCCTCCTGATGGTTAATTTGATATAACCACAGAATATTGCATTAAATGCATGGTATAATGTTAACTGATATTTAATTCAGTGAGGCTCTACAGCCACCTGCAGCATGGAACTTTTTCTATCCTCATGGAACCTTTTATATGCCATTTATGATTCTTCTTGCAATCAGTGACTTCTACAGATTATCAGTGTACTTGTAAAATGGTGAGTGACTGACTACCCAAGGCACCATTCTTGAACAGTGTTACCTCACACAAGCAGTTCTCCTGCTTTCTCAATTCCTTCTTAATAGTGTACCACAAATTGGTAGTGTAGTGATTTGGGGATAAAACTAGGGTGAGTATAAAACTTTTTATCCTTTACCTGTATTTACTTGTAAAATCTACGAAGCTTGACACATTCAGTGTCATAAAGCACTGAAGATACAAAGTAGTTAACCAAGTCAGCTGATTGCCACACTCACATTGAAGGTCATGAGTTACTGTTAAATGCCACTGAGAATCTGCTCTTAGAATATCCTGGGCCCAAAGGATTTTAGTAGGAAGCTTCTCATTTCTTTTTTTTTTTTTTTCCTTGTTTTCTATGTACTCTCTAGATGCTAATCCAGGTTATATAGTCTTAATTCTCCCAGAAATACACAGTTATTTTAGTTGTTGTACATTATATTTGTTAAATTAAATGTGCATATCAGCCTCCCACAAAAAAAATTTATCAATATCCACATTTATAAATCAAGAAACTAAGGCCTAGGAGAAAAGGCACAAAATACCACCATTTGCTTTTTCCTGATGTCACACAACCAATAAAGGGCAGAAGAGAACTCAAACCCTGGTTTGTCTGATACCGAAGCCCTTGCTCCCTAGCCGCTGTACTTTGCTGCCTTCCTTTTATTCCTGATTTCATTAGGGGTTTCCACTGCTATGGAGCTAAATAGTTCCATTTTATAGACAGAGAAGTTGAAACTGCAAAAGAAGTGAACACCACCCAAGTGCCCTTCCAGAGGTCGTAACCAAGGGCCTCTTTCTTCCCCACTTCTCTGCAGGTGCCAATCAATACAAGTACGGCAAGAATCGAGCTGAGGAAGATGCCCGGAGGTACCTAGTAGAAAAAGAGAAGCTGGAGAAGGAGAAGGACACCATCCGGACAGAGCTGATGGCACTGCGGCAGGAGAAGCGGGAGCTCAAGGAAGCCATCCGGAGCAGCCCAGGTACCCGTGTGGGTGTGGTGTGAGGGTTCTTGGGTGGCTCAGCCTTGACACAGTAAGGGGAAGTCTCTTGCACAGTCACCTAGTTTCTGAAGAGAGCTGAACTTCTCTTCTTCCTCTTCCTCCTCCTCCTCCTCTTCCTCCTCTTCATCATTATTAACATCATAATGCCTCCTGATTAAAGGACGTGCCATCAATTTAATAACTGCTTTTGGATAAAGGGATTTAAAAAGGCATCACAGTAATGTATACATTTAATTTTACAAGATGCAACCTGATTTTTAGAATGTGAAAAACAGAAGTATGTCTTAGAATCAGGGAGATGAAAAATATCATTTTGAACCTCATAGTTACTCATTCACAGATATTTATTGAGCACCTATTGGTTCAGGTACTGGGAAAGGATGGGCTGCTGCCCCTCCATAATCCCATGCTTTGCCATGATCCTTTTCTGAAATCCAGGGTCATGACCTTATCAGGCCTTACCTGCTCGGGCACCTCCAGACCCATTATCTCTTGTTTCCTTGGAGTTCTCTCTGAAACTACAGGTCAGCACACTTTTGGCCTGAGGTTTCTCCACATGCTGGAGGGAACAGAAGTCCTCTTCTTATAGAAGGGCCAAGATCACATACCCTATGAGAATCTGATGGATCTTATAACCCTTTTCTAAGAAAAAAACATCACAATTCATGATGGTGCAAACAATCTCGGGAGCTCGTGTGCCCCTGGAGCCCATCTATAGACTGCCTAAGAATCCATGAGCCTCAGATTGAGAACCCGAGTTTAAAGAATAAGCCTTATTCTCTGTGGTCAAGAACCAGAATCCATGGGAGGGAGGTATAGGAAAGCAGTTTGGTTTCAATATAAAGAATTTTCTAAGTGTCAGAACCAGGGTATGGAGCAGGCTGAACATCCCCCTTATCCTGCTCAACTTGTTCTTTTTTCTAAAGCACTTATCACTTTGTAACATAGTAAATCATTTATTATATGTATTACTTTTTATTTATTGTCTGTCTCACAAACATACGTATATACTTTAGAATATAAGCTCCATAAGGGCAAGGGTCTTTACCTGTTTTGTTTGCTGATATACCCCAAGGGCTTAAACAGTGCCTGGTACATATTACGCAGTCAAATTTATTAAATCAATGAATGAAAGTAAAGAATTTACCATAACTGGAAAACCCTCCAGTACAGCGTCCTGCAGGGCAAAGAATGGGACTGACTCAATTTTTAAAGTCACGACCCAACACAGCACTTGGCATAAAGAAGGTGCTAATACAGGTTTATTGGATTAAACTGAATAAGCAGCAAAGACCCCTGGTCTATGTAAAGCCCTGTGTTAAGACTCTTAATTATAAGTAACAGAAACCAAAGTCAAACTAGCTGAGAAATGAAAAGAAGAAAAATATAACCAAAAAATTGAAAGAACAGGTATAGCAAGAACAAAGGGCTTAAATCTTGTCATCCAGAAGCTTATTTCTCTAACTCTTGCTTCTTCTTTTCTTTATATTGGTTTCATTCTTTTCCTATGTGACATAAAGGCTGCACAGCTCCAGTCCTCACCCAATCCTCTCAGCCACCCTAGCAGAAAAAGCTTCTTTTTCTAATGGTCCGACAAAAGCCTTAGGATTCACTTTGATTAGACCAACTTTCATCCCAAAAACCAATCACTCTGACTTGATTATTGGCCAGGTCTAAGTCCAGTGCTAACCCCTTGAACTAGGTATGGAGTCACTCCCAGCCAAACTCTAGGGAAAGGGAGTGGAAAGGTTGTTTCCCAATAGAAAATCAGGGTTCTGTTTAGAGAAGATGAGGAAATAGGTACTGTGCAGGTAAAAACTCTTATCAGGCCTGATGTCTGTCTCTTAACCAGGACTGAGGGACTGGAAAGCCCTTCTGGGAGGGGCAAACAAGGGCCTGAGTCCCTGTCAGACTCTAGACCTTTCAGGCCCGGCTCATCTGCTTCTCAATGGTGTCTTTGGAAACAGGAGCAAAGTTAAAGGTTCTGGAGGAGGCCATGGCTACCCTGGAAGCTCAGTGTCGGGCAAAAGAGGAGCACCGGATCGACCTGGAGCTTCGGCTTGTGGCAGTGAAGGAGCGCTTGCAGCAGTCCCTGGCGGGGGGGCCGGCTCTGGGGCTCTCTGTGACCAGTAAGAGCAAGAGTGGGGTGAGTCCACACCCCTCTATGCTGGGAGACAGCTGTTCTTAAATCCCCTTCCACAGCTCTTCTGCAGAATTCCAAAGAAGGGAGGGGACATGCCACAGGCAGAACAGCTAGGAGGCAGACTCTTGGAGCAAGTTTTCTTGATTCTCTGGCCTGTGTTCTCTCTATAGCAGTATTACTGTTTGACTATTTATTCTGAAGGTGATCTCAGAAGTGGCCTTGGGGTTATCAGTGATAATAGCTGTCGTATGTTGAATAGGCATAACTTGTCTTGATCAATTACCATATGCCAGTATAGCAACTTAACCTGTATTCACTCACACTGTCTTCACAGCAGTTCTGTGAAGTAGTACTGTGTGCATCAACCCCATTTGACAGACAGTGAAACTGAGGTTCAGAGATGTGGAATGACTTGCTCAGTGTCACTCAACTAAGTGGGACACAGGATTCAAAATCTAGGAAGTCTGACACTTAGAGCTTATGCTCTTTCCTGGGATCCCCTGTGTACCAGGCCCTATCAGGGCTCTACCTTACCTGTTAAACCTGCTCAGTAGAAACTCTCAACTTGAATGGGACTTCCTCAGAAAGGACTTCCCTGACCTCAGTCTAGTTCAAGGTTTCTCAACCTTGGCACTTTTGACATTGTGGGCCAGAATATTATTTATTTGAGGGGGACTATCCCATACATTGTTCGACATTTAGCAGCATCTCTAGCCTCTTCCCCTTAGATGCCAGTAGCACACACATTCTACACCCCCAGCTATGATAACCAAAAATATCCCCAGACATTACTGAAAGATCACCCCAGTTGACACCACTGTTCTAAATTACCAACAGCCCTACCTGTTATTCTTCCTCATAGCAATTAAGCACAATTTCTCTAATATGTATGTATTTGTGTCCTTACTTATCTAATGTCTGTCTCCCTGACTAGGTTGTATTTTTATGAAGAACTGGACTCTGTTTTGTTTACCATATATCTCTAGCCCTTTAAAGAATCTGAAAAATAATAGGCATGCAATAAATATTTGTCAAATGAATAAATGTTATCCCAGCTTTCAGACAAGGAAATGAAATAGAGATGAAATAAGTGGTCTGACAAGTTGTTATTATTATTGTCCAATGTCACCCTGCCAGGTCAAACCACACCCGATGACTGTGAAGCCCATACTGTTTTCTTGAAAACTCCCTGGGGTGTTTCCTACCTCATTTTACAGATGAGGTCATGAAGGCCAGGGACAAAGCAACTTCGCAGGTCATAGAGGGTTGGTGGAGGAGCTGAACCCAGGTTCTCTCATCCCAGCTCAGATTCCTCCACCAGCATGCCCCGATGCTCCCGTCCCAGACCATGCTTCTCTCCACTTTGATCCTTTTGACACCCTTTAGAGTTAAGAAGTATTCTTCTCAAAGTTCCCCACAGTCTCAGCTGTTAAGATGTCATACTTAAGGAACTATAACCTATAAGGTACTAAATAACTGTCTAGAAAATTTAAGGGGTGAAAATGCAGAAAATGAGAAGGAATAGAGCACAGAGGTTAAGAGGTTAAGAGAGAGGACTGTGGGGGTTGAAACCCAGCTCTCCCACTTACCAGCCATGTGGCCTCAAGCACATGAATTGACTTCTCTAGGCTTCAATTTTCTCATCTGTAAAAAAGATGACTAATAATAGTACCTACTCCATAGTCTTGAAAATATTAAATGAGCTATTCCATGCCTCAGTGAGGATTGAGTAATTTTAGTTGTCATTATCTTTATTCTAAGACTCTGAGCTATCTTTGTCCCCTCACCCTGTATTATGCCTTTTATTTTTAAATGCCCTCTTTCATTTGAGGGCTGATTGAGTATAGATAGACAACACTAGATGTCACCTATGCAACTATTTCTTGCCATTAACAGGAAACTGCAAATAAACCCCAGAACAACACGCCAGAGCAACCTCTCCCTGTCAACTGTGTTTCTGAGCTGAGGAAGAGGAGCCCATCCATCATAACCTCCAACCAAGGAAGGGTGCTACAGAAAGCCAAAGTACAGTAATAGCTCAGTTAATCAAATTCACAGATCTGGCAGCTGCCTCTATGTGGAACCTCTCCAAGAACCCAAAGAGCAGCTGTCTGTAGAGAAAGGCAGACATTGCCAAATCATCCATGCATTTAAATTCATGAACTGGGCTCAGAGGGGAAGACCCTCAAACCTCATTTAGAACCTACTTACTTTTTTTAAAACTGTAGTAGCACATTTATACAACATACAGTTTTCCATTGTAATCATTTTTAAGTGTTCAATTCAGTGGCATTAATTACTTTATAATGTTATGCCACTATCACCATGTTCCATTACTAAAAGTTCACCAGAACAGGAACTCTTTAGCCATTAAACAATAACTCCACATTCCCCCTCTCTTTTCCCTCTATTAACACATAGCTCTAACTGGTTCTCAGCCTACAATATGTTTTGAAAGGCCCCATCACATAGGTGAGGAAATGGAAGGTCAGGGAAGGGAATTGCCCAGAGGGCTGAGGTGCAAACCTACCGCTTCCAATCCTCAGCCCGGGGTTCATTCATCCTACTGCTCCACAGTCCCTTCTCTGAAACTCTTGGGGCCGACTTTTTGGATTTTAGAAAGGTAATATGGTACATGTATGTGATGAAATACCCCAGCATGTTTTCTGGCAGTACACTGTAAGCAAATACAATAATATTTCTACAGAAAGACATATGAACACTCACTCAACATGGGGGAAAGAATATAAACGGCCTCACATCAGTTCAGATCAGCTTTGTGCAAAAACTTAGGAGAAACAATTTTTATTTCAGAGCTCTTGATTTCAGAACTGTAAATAAGGGAGTAATGGACCCAAAACATAAATGCCTGGTATAACAGAGATGCTCAGTAACCCTTTGCTGAAGTTGATGTTGAGACCTGTCTGGCAGCAGCATTGTGTCTGAAAAGTTGGCGGGATTGAGACTGGAAAGATGGTTTGATATAGAAGGACCTGAATACCAGACTCAGAAATGAGGAGACCAGTGAGTTTTCAAAGAGCCATCACTATTTTTTTTTTTTTTTTTTTTTTAAGATGAAACATAAAATTCACATTTATTAAAACAAAGAGGGACTATCTGGTGAAAAAATTCATTCATTTATTCAAGAAATACATATTGAGCAATTGCTAAATTCCAGGCACTTTGCTAAACACTTTTAATATGCTCTGCCACTTAATCTTTGCAACAACCAAGTAAAGAGAATGTTATAAGCCCATTTCACAGGAAGGAGACTGACGTTCAAATGGTAAAATAGACAGACAAGGTCCTGGCTCTTGGGGAGCTTCCATTTTAGTGAAGGGAGACAGATAATACTAACTCACCCAAGTAATGTACAAAGATAATTTCAGGAAGTGATACATACTACAAAGAAGAGACAACAAGAGTGACTGAGTAGGGTTGGAGCAATAGACAGGTCAGGGAAGGCCTTTCTGAACAGAGACCTGAATGGCAAGTAAGACAAGCCATGAGGAAATCAAAGGCATAAGCATTCCAGGAAGTGCAGAGGCTCTCAGAAATGCCAGATGACAGAATGGAAGCCAGAGTGGCTGGAGCAGAGTGGGAGAGAGAGTGGAACAAGTTGGAGGGTGAGGGCAGAAGGGCCTGGTCATTTATTTCATGGCCTGAAATTGCATGTTAGAATCCATTTAAAGGACAGCTATTTATTGCCTTCACAATAATATTGCCTTAGGAATGCTTGCCAATCTGTCTAGGATCAGACCAGCCTGAACTGGTTTAAAATTCAGAGCTCTTTGTAGGGCTCTGTATCTAGGCTGAGCTGAATTCTCAGATCGGGATTGTTGACTTTCAGAGCCAAAGAATGAAAAAGCCTTTACTCTTTCCATCAGTCAGCCATTCGATAAATATTTCTTGAGTATCTACTAAGTGCCAATTCTTGTTCTAGGTTCTGGTTACATAGCAGGGAACAAAATAGCCACGGGCCATGTGGAACTTATCTTCTAATTGGGAAGACAAGACTATAAATAAGCACATAGATGTATAATATATTTTGGCAGGTGGCAGTAAGAACATTGAAGAAGAATAAAGCAGGGTAAGGGGACAGAGGTTAGGGTGGGTGGGGAGTGGAGACACTGTTCTCGTTACAGTGACAGGAAAGAACTTTCTGAGCAGGTGACACATAAGCAGATGAGGGTGTGAGTCATGTGGGCATCTGAGGGAAGGTATCCAGGCATAAAGAAGAGCAAGTGCCAACTTCATGAGGTGGAAAAGAGTTTGGCATATTCAAGGAACACCAAGATGATCTGAGTGATTTCAGTCGAGAGAGCAAAGGGTGAGCCTTAGAAGATGAGATCAGATAAGTAACCAGTCAGAGGCCATATCTAGACCAGACTTCAGCAAATGTTTTCTGTAAGGAGCCATATAGTACATATTTTAACCTTTGTGGGCCATATGGTCTCTTCCACAACCACTCAACTCTGCCATGGTAGCACAAAAGCAGCCGTAGATAATATGTAATTGAATAATGAACATGGCTGTGTCCCCTTAAAGCTTGATTTGTGGACCCTGAAATTTGAATTTCATATCATTTTCACATGTCATGAAGTATTGTTTTTCTTTTGATTTTTTTTTCCCATTTAAGAATGAAAACACATTTCTTAGCTGATATGTTGTATAAAAATAGGGGGTGAGGTAGATTTGGCCCATGGGCTGTAGTTTGTCCATCTTTGACCTAAAGCTTTATAGGTCATTGGAGGAACTTTGGATTTTGTTGTAGCACAATGGAAAGTAATTGGAAAGTTTTGAGGAAGTGGTTATTGGATATAAATTATATTTTCAAAAGACCATACTGGCTGGGTTGAGAATGGATGAAGGGAAAGAACGACTAGTTAGAGGGCTACTATAGTAATCTAGATGAGAAATGAAAAGGGTTTATGGAGGTGATGAGAAGTGGCTAGGTTTGGAGGTAGAGTCAAAGGATTTGCTGATAAAGATGTGGACAGTGAGGTAAAGAAAGGAATCAGCCCTCCAGGGCCAGCTGGAAACCTCCTGCACTGTATATTGTTGAATGAATGTTCTATTCTGTTTGGCTTTTTTTGAGATTTATTTCTCCTTCTCCTTCCCCCTCCCCCCCCCCATTGTTTTGTACTCGCTGTCTGCTCTCTGTGTGTTTTTCTGTGTCTGCTTGTATTCTCTTTAGGCAGCACTGGGAACCGATCCTGGGACCTTCTGGAGTGAGAGAGAGGCACTCTATCTCTTGTACCACCTCCGATCCCTGGCCTACTGTATCTCTTATTGTCTCTCTGTGTCTCTTTTTGTTGTGTCATCTTGCTGTGCCAGCTCTCCACACGGGCCAGCACTCCGCTCAGGCCAGCTTGCTGTGCAAGCTAGCTTGTCTTTCACCAGGAGGCCCCAGGAATCGAGCCCTGGACCTCCTATATGGTAGATGGGAGCCCAATCGCTTGAACCACATCCATTTTTCACACTGCTTGTTGTTAAAAACTATTTACCATTGGCCACAATTTCAGTATCCCTCTCAGTTAAACTTCTAGGCAGCCCCCAGGAAAAAAAGAATGGAGCCCTATGGGCTGCCGGCCTGCACCCTTCCTTACCAAACTGCTTTGGCTTCTCTCTCATAAGCCTCCAACACCACCCCAGGGTCCTATGGAATAGCACTGGAGCCACTGCCCTCCCCTCTCCAGGCCTCAGTTTCCTTATCTGAGAAAGACAAGCTGTGTGATCTCTCAGCTCCCTTGGAGATGAGGCCTAGAGTAGAAAAGTGACCTACCCAAGGTCACAGAAAAAAAGAGTGGGAAAAGGACCCATGGCTCTCTAACCTGGCCAGTGGAGATCTTCATATAATCTAATGCGGTAAAAATGTTTTGATCCTACAAGTCATACTACAATAGTCAACAAAACCAATTTGTCTTGTCTTTGTGTACTTCAGGAATGGGAAATGAAGAAGACCTAGGAAGAAGATGACAATTTCATCTCCAAGGAAATATCAACTTGTTCATCTAAAGCAGAGATGCTTTTTTTTTTTTTTTTCACAAGAAACACCAGGAAGACTAGAAGTAGCCCCCATTCTCTGGGGAACTCAAAAGACTAACCTTTATTGTCTGAATGATTTGGGGGGATATAGGGTGGGGAGAAGGGAAGAGGAGAAAGGAGGACATCCATTTGACTTTACAGGGGGTAGAAAATGGGGCTGGGGAAGACAGAACTGTGCACAGTTGCAAAGGTTTTGTTAGATGTCTTGCCTTCGTTTCTAAAGAAGAAATGAAAACATATGTGAATAAGCCACTCAACCCGTACAGAGCATCCCATTCCCCATCCTTAAGGCAAAGGAAGGCAATGCTAAAGCATCAGTGGTACAGTGTAAAGAAATGAAACTAGATCATCCAATCACACTTTTGCCAATTAGATTGATGTTGGGCATTAATGACAACTTCTGGGCAAGCAAGACAAATAGGCTCAAAACTCTATAGAACAAAAGCTATAGAGAACATCCAAATTCTATAGTCATTCCTCATCTGCTTTAGAGCTAAGTAAATTTAGAGCTAAGTAAGAGCAGCTATTGGAATCTCCCACATTTGAGTGATTTCAAATCAGAAGAGAGGTTGAGTTGCTGACATTTTAAGCTTTCAGTACACACACTGACAGAAGCATGAGTTTCTAATGTCTACCTGCTGTTGCAGGCATTGTAAGGTGGGATCATTTGCTGTCAATCAAGCCCTCTGACCTATTCCTATATGACAGTCAGCCTCTTGGGGCTATAGATAGGAATCCATGTGACTCTTTAGGTCTTTATCCTAATGGAGGCTTCATCTGACCTTCCATATCTGGGAAACTATCTATCCACCAAACTATCAGGGGAAACCAAGAGGGTGATGACTTATTGTGGCCACATGGGTGTTAAGCCCTTTATGAACACTTGATACTTTTATAGGGGCAGCAAGGATCTCAAGTCCTGGGCAGTCTTATGTACTGGGCTGCTCACTACTGTCTCACCACTGTATGCACTTTAAGGGTTTTTAACTCATTTCCCTCCAATAAAGATTTAAAAAGTCATTTAACTAAGAGCACAGAGGTTAAACACTCAAGGGGAGAGAAAGGAAATCCCAGAATAACCTCTGGACACTTTGCTAGAGGCTTTACATACTTTACCCCACCTAAGGCTTTAAATACTTTACCCTACCCATACATTACCACCTTCTGAGGTAGCTGGAAACTAGAGCAGGAAAAATATCCTGGCCAGAATCACTCAGCTGGACAGTGGCAAAGCACAGAGCCTAGCAGATCCACTTACCACAGCCAAGTGACCTTGGGAAATCACTTGCCCTCTGATTCTGACTTTCCTTATCTGTGAAAACAGAGTTAACAATTGTACCTTTCTCTCAAGACTGTTGGGGGGATTCAATGAGACAATACCTGGGAAGCAAATGCTCAGTTTTACTGGCTATCGTTATTGGCTAAAGAACTGTCTGACTCAGATGCCTGTGTTCTTTCCACAAAGACATGACTTTACATGGTAATTACAGCCACCAAGAGCTAAAAAGCAATCAGTCCATAACCTCCTGATTTTCATCCAGATTCCATCTGAATATCTTCAGTGACAAAGGAGCTCATATACTCTGAATTGTCAATGTTCCTTTTTAAAAAATGTGGATCCTAGAATGGCACCCAACAATCCAACTATGTCCTTAGTGTATATTACATTCTTTCTCATGGAGTTGTTTTGGGGTTAAGTGTTTTTTCCCACCAATAGATCTTGGATTCCTTGAGAGGAGGGGTCCTAGGTAATTAATAATGAATATTCATTGAGTGCTTACCATGTATCAAGCTCTGTGCTAGCCAGGGCCAGTTTCATGGGCATGTATCCTGCACAGCCACGCAGAGCCCTGTATTTAGAAGGGCCCTATACTTGATTAATGTTCCGCTATTGCCCAATTAATAATTTTTGAACAAGAGTCTCTACATTTTCATTTTGCACTGGGCCCTGTAAATTATATAGCTAGTCCTGATGCTAACAGTCCCTTTCCAGGCATTATCCCTTTATTCATCACTAAAATCCTGTGAGATAGGTTCTATTATTACCCCAGTTTTCATAGTCCAGGAAATGGAAGCCCAGAGAAGTTAGGTAACTTGCCCAAGCTTGCACAGTTAGAAAATGGTAGAGCCAGCACTTGAATAGAAGAACTCTGACTCTAGAGGCTTTGCTCTTAATTTCAAAGCTCTATCCCATCCATGTATTCCCCTCCCCTTGCCTCTCCAAAATTAAGAAGCACACTAGCACTTAAGAAATAGGATGGAATAAATGGATGCATGTATGCAGTAGAGTTGGTTAAGCTGGGCAGCTAAGGCAAATGTAAGGAAAATAGCTAGAGCATGTATGAACGTTCTTGATTGTTAAAATACCTTGTTTGATTGTTTTTTCAAAGTACAGGCTCACAAATCTGAGGAGGACTTCTTAAAGCCCCATCCTTTCCAACACTGCCAAGTGTTTGGACTGTCAGAATTCTAGTGTCATTGGATCCTCAGTGGGGGACCCAGAGAGGTTCACCAACTTCTCTGAGCCTCAATTTCCTCATATGTAAAAAAAAGATTATAATCCTTCTTAAATCATATGGCTCTTCTGATAAAGCCAAAAGGAAACAAGGTGTTAGTTACAAGACATTTGAGCTAGGCCTTGCAAGGAATATAAAGATGCAAGACTACAGTTCTGTCCTTATGAAAGTCACAGACAAGCAGAATAGAGAACCTGACCCAAAGAGCTACGGTATAAGTAAGCCATGCTATGGTGAGGTGTCAGTAGGCTGAGGACACACTTCCTGTTTTTTAAAAGAAAAGTATTCAACCCTAAGCCTGCAACTGCAAGCTCGCTGGACCTCAATCACCAGTCCAATTCCACACCCTCTCAGCTTTCCATCCTCAATCTTTCTAAAATTCATCCACTTCTTACCATCTCCACTGACACCATCCTACTTCATGAATTCACTCAACAGATGTTGAGTGCCTAACTGTGTGCTGAGATATGTACTAGATGCCAGAAATCGCAGCTGTAAACAAGACTGCTCTCATGAAGTTCACACTCTAGTTAGGGGAACAAACAAAAAGAGGGAAAAAAAAGTAAGATGAAACAAAAAAGGTGTTGGACACAGCTACTTTCAGATAGGGTGGTTACAAAGGTTTCTCTGTCATGGTAACCCCAGGACAAAATGCAACCTTCTCTTTCCTGGGTTAGCTGTCTCCCACTTCTCTTCTTACACCCTGCAATCTCCTCACAGCAGCCCGAGTGATTCTTGAAACATTTAAAGGGCTTGTCACACTTCTCATTGCATTTAGGATAAGGTTTAGGTCATTAATTCATTGAACAAAAAATGTGAACACCTACTACATTAGAGCACTGTTCATTAGGAATGAACTAACAGACAAAATCTCTTAATGGAACTTATGTTCCAATGAGGGGAAACGACACTATACATCATTAAAATATAAGGTTAAGCCAAAAAAATAAGAGCATTGAAGAAAACAGGAAAAATGATGAGGTGGCGAAGGGGCAGGGGGCTGCAACGTTTTTTTTTTTTTTAAGGTATGAGGAGCCAGGGATTGAACCAGGAACCTCATATGTGGGAAGCCGGCGCTCAACCACTGAGCCACATAGACTCCCCAAGTTGGTTTTTTTGTTTGTTTGCTTGTTGTAGGTCCGTTTTTTTGTTTGTTTGTTTGTTTTAAGATTTTATTTATTTATTCATTTATCCCCCCCTTGCTGCTTGTGCTCGCTGGGTCAGCTAACCACGCCATGCAGGCGGGCTTGCCTTCACCAGGAGGCCCCGGGGCCTCCCATATGGTAAACGGGAGTCCTACTGATTGAGCCACAGCCGCTTCTCTGTAGGTCCGTTTTTTAGGAAGAACCAGGATGAACCAGGACTTCCCATGTGGGAAGCAGGCGCTGAATCGCTTGAGCCACATCGGCTCCCTTAGGCTGCAGTTTTTTAAATCCCTCCAGTGATCTGCCCTTGCTTAATCACTCCTGTTGTGCTCTTTCCTCTTCCCCTGTATTTCAGTCCCTTACACTACTCACTCTCTTTACTGGGCCTGTGCAGGTGCTGTTTCCCTCTGCCTGAACCTGCTTCATCTCATTCTTCAGCTTTCAGCTCAAATTTCACTTTCTTTCAGAAAACTCCCCAGACTCGGCCATATTTGCATTCCCGGCTTTCACAGCACCATGCCCCTCACCTTTAAACACCATTTTAATTTTATATCGTGTTTGCATTTGTTTATTGTTTATAACTTCATATAGATTCCATGAGACACACACATAGCCCACCGGGTACGCAACGGCATCTCCCTCCGAGCACCAAGGTACAGCCTTTCCACCCAGATTCCATCCCTTGCGCCGCGTAGGGGACTAACCGGAACTGTTGCAACTCGACCGGAAGCTTGCAGAGGGAAACGCCCGTGAGGGCTGCCGGGAGGCGTGGCTTTTTAAGCATGCGCGGCTCCTCACTTGGCGCATGTGCGCGTGCGCTCCCTCCGTCAGCCAAGGTCGGGAACATGGCCGCAGGGTCCTTATTGGCGGTCCGGCGGCGGGTGCAGCGCCTCCTGGCCTCAACTGCGGCGTCCTATGGCAGGTAAGCGAGGCAGGCCGGGGTTCAGGGAAGACGAGGCACTTGTGGGCTGGAGGACCAGGGTTCTTCGAAACCTGCAGGCGAAAGAATCCATCAAGCCTCTCGGCCGCTGCCACCTGGTGCTCACTGTCCCATTTTACACAGAGGGAAACTGAGGCGCACAGTCACGCCTCGGTCCCAGGCCGGGGAAGATAGGAAGGTCTAAGGTCGTGTACCAAGAGGAGAAGTTTCTGCAGCCTCAGCATCGATTGAATTGGGTGGGAATGTTTCTCCAGGCCCTTTCTCCCGTCAGTGGTGTCTGCGGGTGAATTTGGGTTCTCTTCCTTGACTCCGTTTGTGCCTTGGTCAGTCCTTTCCTCTTATCCAGACATCACTTTATCTGTCGGGGAAAGAACAGGGTTGGGGCTTACCCTCTCCAAATGGTCCTTCCACCTGCTTTCGGGAGTTTTGTGAGGTGCCACTTGTTGCCTTAACCATCGGCAGCATTAGCTTTTATTGATCGCCTACCAAAGTGATTGCAGAACTAGGAGTAGTCCTTTTATTTTCCGCCGTTTAATAATTGAGGAAACAGGTTTAGAAAAGTTGAATAACTTTTCCAAAGGTAAAGTCAGAAAGTGGTGGAAACCGGGCTGGAAACCAGTCAGGGATCTAGAATCGGTGCTTTGGATTAGTAGGCGATGTTAATTATTTTCAGGTGCTATTTCTTCCGGAGAAAGAGAAGGAAAGTGGCTGTGTAGGAGATGGAGTAGGACCTCGGAAATGTAAATTAAGCTCCGGGGGTGGGGGGAATCCTTTAGCACCTGGATGAGAGATTGAATTCTTGGTTTAGCGCTGGTGTGTGTGGGTTGCTGTTATTGTTTTATAAGATACTTTTCTATTCTAAGAAAGGAAAAAT
Organism: Tolypeutes matacus; assembly: GCA_026826555.1. Lineage (NCBI taxonomy): Eukaryota > Metazoa > Chordata > Mammalia > Cingulata > Chlamyphoridae > Tolypeutes > Tolypeutes matacus. Next base: position 9,359,859 of record JAKSZT010010581.1, read on the forward strand.
ATATATATATATTGTTGATTAAACAGTGATCCAAAGCTTTCTTCTCTCTCAGAACATAACATTTCATATCTATCAATAAAACTCTTTTTACTTATTTGGACAAAGAATGCATTGTATATTATGTGACCATTTCCATGACTTTTGTGAATACAGTTTCAGTTAAGGTACTGAATCAGCATGATGGTTTGGAAGACATTTTTTAAAAATAAAATCTTATTGAAGTATATCACATTGATACATGAACATACATAAGCAATAAATGTATAGTAAAATTTGTGAATTTACAAAATAAACATGCATTTCATCATACAAGGCTTCATTCCATCTCCCCACCACCAACACCTTGCATTGTTACGAAACATTTGTTTCAACAAGAAAGAGCATTGTCAAAATATTACTATTAACTATAGCCCATATCTTACATTTGGTGTATTTTCACCCCAAATCACCCAATTATTAACACCTTATATTAATATTATATATTTGTTATCGTTAAGAAAAAAACATTCTCCTATTTGTTGTTAACCACAGTCCATCATCCACCACTGGATTCCCTGGGTTGTACAGTCCCATGCTTTGTACAATCTGTTTGAAGTATACACTCAGTGGCTTTCATTTTCATCAGAGTTGTGCTGTCATCACCTCAGTCAATTTTAGAACATTTTAATTACTTAAAAAGGAAAAATCCCATACTGCCTTATCCCCCCCATTGTCCCTTAGTATTGAAAAAATATGTTCTTACCATTGCTGCAAAATAATTACAATATTACTGTTAACTATTGCCCATAAGTGACATTAGTTTTAATTTTCCCATGTGTCACCTTATTCTCAGCACTTTGTAAAAGAAGGGCACTCTTATATTTATACTATTAACCATAATCTTCATCTACCACTGAAATCACTGTTATACATTCTCTAGATTATTCTCTAGTTTCCTTTCAATTGGCATTTACTTCCACATACTACCCCTTTCAGCCACACTTTTTTTTTTTTTTTTTTTTTTTTTTGAGGTATTGGATATTGAACCCAGGACCTCGTACATGCAAAGCAGGCACTCAACCACTAAGTACTGTGGGTACTCCCCCACAGTCACATTAATAAATCAGCAGTGTTAGTTTTACTCATTATAACGTGTTATTCTCAACTCTGTTCATTTCCACACTTTTACAATTAACTTTATTAATGCTACAGACATTAAGCATTGCCTCCTTTTCTCAACCCACCTTCTATTTCCTAGTAACCTATACTCTAGAGTTTACCTCTGTGATTTTACTCATTGTATTTAGTTCATATTTGTGAGACCATACAATATCTGTCCTTTTGTGTCTGGCTGATTTCACTCAACATAATGTCCTTTAGGTTCACTCATGTTGTCATATGCATCCCCATTTCATTTCTTCTTATAGCTGAATAGTACTCCATTGTGTGTATATACCACATTTTGTTTATCCATTCATCAGTTAACGGACACCTGGGCTGGTTCTATATTTTAGCGATTGTGAATAATGCTGTTGTGAACCATCAGTGTGCAAATGTCACTTTGCGTCCTTGCTTTCAGTTCTTCTGAATATATTCCTAGTAATGAGGTTGCTGGGTCATACAGCATACAGCAGTTCAGCTTCTTGAGGTATTGCCAAATTCGTCCACAGAGGCTGCCCCGTTCTACATTCCCGCTAACAGTGAAAGAGTATTCCTGTTTTCCACATCCTTTCCAGAACTTGTAGTTTTCTTTTTTAAAATAATGGCTATTCCATAAGGTGTGAAATAATGTCATTGTAGTTTTGTTTTTTGTTTGTTTATTTTGAGGTACCAGGGACCAGGGATTTAACTGGTGACCTTGTAAATGTGGGAAGGCGGCACTCAACCACTGAGTCACATCAGTTTCCCTGAGTTGTTTTTTTTTCACTTGTTTTGCTTGTTTGTTGGGGTTTTTTTGTTTGTTTGTTTGTTTTCAGGAGGCAATGGGAACCAAACCCGGGACCTCCCGTGTGAGAGGCAGGTGCTCAACTGCTTGAGCCACATCTCCCAATTTCATTGTAGTTTTGAACTGCATTTCTCTAGTAGCTAGCAATGTTGAGCTTTTTTCATGTGCTTTTTGGCCATTTGTATTTCCTCTTTGGAGAAATATCTATTCAAGTCTTTTGCCCATTTTTAAATTGGGTTACTTGTCTTTTTATCATTGAGTTGTATGATCTCTTTATATAACATGGATAGCAAACCCTTACCAGATATTTAGTTTCCAAATATTTTCTCCCATTGAGTAGGCTGCCTGAGGAGGTCCCATTTATCTGTTTTTTTTTTTTTATTGCTCATGCTTTGGGTGTAAGGTTTAAGAAACTACTGCCTACCACAAGATCTTGAAGATGTTTTCCTACATTTTCTTCTAGGAGTTTTATATTTGGATCCTTAATTCATTTTGAGTTAATTTTTGTATAAGGTGTGAGATAGGGGTACTCTTTCTTTCTTTTGGATATGGCTATCCAGTTCTACCAGTACCATTTGTTCAATAGTCTGTTCTGGCCCAGCTGGGTGGGCTTAACAGCCTTATCAAAAATCACTTCACTAAAGATGTGTATTTCTGAGTTCTCAATTCAGTCCATTCGGATTCGGTCAATCTGTTTTATCTTTATGCCAGTACCATGCTGTTTTTACCACTGTAGCTAAGTAATGTGCTTTAAAGTCAGGAAATGAGAGTCCTCCAACTTTGTTCTTTTTTAAGACATTTAATAATTTTGATAATTGGCTTTTCCATTTCTGGAGGGGGAAAAATGGGCTGTTGGGATTTTTGTTGGGATTGTGTTGAATCTGTAAGTCAGTTTGGGTAAAATTGACATCTTAACAATATTTAATCTTCCATCCATGAACACAGAATGTCCTTCCATTTATTTAAGTCTTCTTTGGTTTATTTTAGCAATGTTTTGTAGTTTTCTGAATACAGGTACTTTATGTCCTCGGTTAAGTTTCTTCCTAAATATTTGATTCTTTTAGTCACTATTATAAATGGAATTTTTTTTCTGATTTCCTCCTCAGAGTGATTATCAGTAGTATACAGAATGATTTTTGTCTATTAATCTTGTATTCCACTAATTTGTTGAACTCATCTATTAGTTCTTGTAGCTTTGTTGTGGATTTTTCAGGATTTTCTAGATATAGAATCATATCATCAGTGGATACCACAGTTTTACATCTTCCTTTCCTATTTGGGTACCTTTTATTTCTTTATCTAGCCTAATTGCTCTAGCTAGAACTTCTAGCACAATTTTCAATAACAGTGGTGACAATGGGAATCTTTGTCTTGTTCCTGATCTCAGTGGGAAAACTTTCAGTCTTTCACCATTGAATACAATACTAGCTGTAGGTTTTTCTATATGCACTTTACCATATTGAGAAAGCTTCCTTCTATTTCTGTCTTTTGGAGTGTTTTTACAGAAAAGGATGCTGTATTTTGCCAAATGCCTTTTCTGCATCAGTGGAGAGGATCGTGTGGTTTTTCTTCAGTTTACTAATGTGATTTATTATAGTAATTGCTTTTCTTGTGTTGAACTATCTTTGCATACCTGGGATAAAACCCACTTGATAGTGGTGTATAATTCTTTTAGCACGCATTTGAATTTGGTTTGCAAGTATTTTGTTGAGGATTTTTGCATCTATATTCATTAGAGATATTGGTCTATAATTTTCTTTTTTTCATAGTATCTTTATCTGGTTTTGGTATTAGGGTAATATTGGCTTCATAGAATGAGTTTGGTAGCATTCTTTCCTGTTCAATTTTTTTGCAAGAGTTTGAGGAAGGTTGATATTAGATCATCTTTGATTGGTAGAATTCACCTGTGAAGCCATATGGTCCTGGGCTTTTCATCTTTGGGAGGTTTTTGATGACTATTTCAATCTCTTTACTTGTGGTTGAGGTCTTCTATTTCTTCTAGGGTCAGTGTAGGTTTTGCGGTATTTCTATAAGTTTGTCCATATCGTCTACATTGTGTAGTTTTTTGGTGTACAGTTGTTCGTAGTATCCTCTTTTGATCTCTTATTTCTGTAGGGTCAGTAGTAATGTCCCTATTTTCACTTTTTATTTTATTTGCATCATCTCTTTTTTTTCTTAGTCTAGCTAAGGATTTGTTGGGTTTTTGTTTTGTTTTTTTTTTTACATTCTCAAAGAACCAACTTTTGGTTTTGTTGATTTTTTTTTTTTTTTTTTTTTTTTCTCCTCATTTTCATTTATTTCTGCTCTGATCATTATTATTTCTTTCCTTTGGCTTGGTTTGGGATTAGTTTGCTGTTCTTTTTCTAGTTCCTCCAGGTGTGCGATTAGATTTTCAATTTTAACTCTTCTTTTTTAATGTAAGCTTTGAGGGCTATAAATTTCCCTCTCAGCACAGCTTTTGTGATGTCCCATAGGTTTTGAAATGTTTTGTTCTCATTTTCATTCATCTCAAGATACTTACTGAATTCTAATGCAATTTCTTCTTTAACCCACTGATTATTTAAGAGTATGTTGTTTAATCTCCATATATTTATGAATTTTCCCTTTTTCCATCCATTATTGATTTCCAGCTTCATTCTGTTATGATCAGAGAAAGTGTTTTGCATAATTTCAGTCTTTTGAAATTTATTGAGACCTGTCTTGTGACCCAACATATAGTCTATCCTGGAGAAGGATCCATGAGCGCTTGGAAAGAATGTATATCCTGCTGTTTTGGGGTGTAATGCTCTGTAAATGTCTGTTAGGTCTAGTTCATTTATCATATTATTGGCATTGTTTCTTTATCCTCTATCCAGATGTTCTATCCATTGCTGACAGTGATGTATGGAAGTCTCCAACTATTAATATAGGGACATCTATTTCTCCCATCAGTTTTGCCAGTGTGTGCTTCACGTATCTTGGGGCACCCAGGTTAGGTGCATAAATATTTATTATAGTTATTTCTTCGTGGTGAATTTCCCCTTTTATTAATATATAGTGACCTCCTTCATCACTTACAACAGTTTTGCATTTAAAATCTATTTTCTCTGATATTAGTATTGCTAATCCAACTCTTTTTTTGGTTACTATTTGCATGGACCTTTTACTTTCAACCTGGCTGTGTCCTTATGTCTAAGGTGAGTCTCTTGTAGACAGCATTTAGGTGGCTGTATTAGTCAGGGTTCTTTCAGGAAACAGAATCAGCAGGAGATATCTGTGAATAATATGGAACTCTAAAAGAGTCTCTCACGCGACCATGGGGACGCACAAGTCCAGGTTCCTCAGGCAAGCTGCAAACCAGGGGCTCCGATGAAAGCCCGATGAAAGGTTGTTGATGAGTCTCTGGGAGAAGTTGCCTGTCCAACGACGAGCTGGGAAATTCTCTCTGAATGTTGAAATCACTTCCACTTTTAAGTCATTCAACTGATTGGATAAAAGCACCACCCATTGATAATGTAATCTCCCTGATTGTTGCAGATGTAATCAGCCATCCACGCAGTAAACTCACTGGTGATTGAAGTCCATAAATGCTCTTGTATTACAATTAGCACAGTGCTTGCTGGAACAAACACCTGGACACAACTACTTGGCCAAGTTGACACATTAGCCTAACCATCACAGTGGCTCATATTTTTTATCCATTCTATCAGCCTATGTTTTTTGATTGGGGAGTTCAAGCCATTAACATCAATGTTATTACTGTAAAGGCATTACTTACTTTGTCCATTTTATCCTTTGGCTTTCCGTTGTTGTATCTTACTATTGCCTATCTTTTTACCCTTTAATTTATTCTTAATAATAATCTTCATTTCTATACTCTCCTCCAAAGCTCTTATCCTAGGGTTTTTTTCCTTTCAGGCTACAGCACTCCCTTTAGTATCTCCTGTAATTCTGGTCTTTTGGTAACATACTCTCTCAGTTTTTGTTTGTCTGCAAAGACTTTAAACTCACCCTCAGTTTTGAAGGATAGTTTTGCTGAATATAGAATTCTTGGCTGGCAGTTTTTCTCTTTTAGTACCTTAACTACAACTACATCATACTGCTTTCTTCTCGTCTCCACGATTTCTGATGAGAGGTTGTCACTTAATCTTATTGAGGTTCCCTTGTGTGTGATGCTTTGCTTTTCTCTTGCTGCTTTCTGAATCTTCTTTCTTTTTTTTTTTTTTTTTTTTTGTATTTTTTCTTTATTTTAAAAGAAGTTTTAGTTTACATAAAAGTTACATCAAGAATATAGGGGGAAGCAGCTGTGGCTCAATCAGTAGGGCTCCCGTTTACCATATGGGAGGCCCCGGGTTCGGTTCCCGGGGCCCCCTGGTAAAGGCAAGCCCGCCCACACGGTGTGGTTAGCTGACCCAGCAAGCACAAGCAGCAAGGGGGGGATAAATGAATAAATAAATAAATAAAATCTTTTAAAAAAAAAGAATATAGGGAAATAAATAAATATAAGTTTTGACAAAATGTATAATGGCCTGTATCCGTCATTGCAATATTATACAAAACAATTCCATTGTCCCCAAAATGCCCCGTGATATATCTATTCTTCCCACTCCCTCCTCTCAGAACCTCTGGTGACCACTGTCTTTAAATCAATGTTACAGGTTCTTCCATTACTAGAATAGTAATGTCTACTTTGGTCCATAGTTGCAGTTCCTCTTATGTTTGTTCATTCCTCAATCCTGAGGATTTGCGGATGGTGATGCCCACTTTGCTTCCAATTGAGAGGGGGCTTAATCCTATGGGGCAGATGGATGGAACTGTCTTGCTTGCAGTTGTAGGTACACTCCGTTTTTTGGGATGGGCGTTGTCCATCATCATCATTTTGTTAGTTGTCCCGGGCAAGTCTGATGAACTGAAGATTGGGTGTTGGCTGCAACTTTGCTGAGATTCAGGGCTCAACCAGCATTTGAGCAGACCAAAGATTTAAGTCTCTGGGACATATATTTAACAGGTATAGTGCTTCCCGCAGTTTCTGGAGGAAGAGTGTAGCCTGCTGTTCCCTACTTTACCATATTAGATCTCCCCTAGAATCCTCTGTTTATCTCTGATATTCACCATTCTAAATAGTAGGTGTCTTGGAGTAGGTCTTTTTGGATTTATTCTATTTGGGGTGCATTGTCCTTCTTGGATATTGATACTTATGTCTTTCATAAGGATGGGAAAGTTTTCGGTCCTTATTTCCTCAGATATTCTTTCTGCCCCTTTCCCATTTCTCCTGGACATCAATAGTAGTATGTTTGTGTGTTTTGCATTGCCATTCAGTTCCCTGAGACCCTGTTCCATTTTTTCCATTCTTTTCTCTTTCTCTTCTATCTTTTCAAGTTCAGATGTTCTGTCCTCCATATCACTAATTCTGTGTTCATTCAATTAAAATCTGCTGTTACATGCCTCTAATGTATTTTTTAATGTCCCTTGTATGTGATGTTTCACTTTTCCCTTGCTGGTTTCAGAAGTTTTTCTTTATCTTTGGCATTTGGCATTCTACATATTACGTGTCTTGGGGAAGGTCTATTTAGATTTATTCTAATTGGAGTACACTGTGCTTCCAGGGCACATATACTCATGTCTTTCATGAGAGTTGAGAAATTTTTAGCCATTATTTCCTCAAATACTCTTTCTACCCTTTCCCTTTTTCTCTCCTTCTGGAACTCCCATAACACGTTTGTTGGTGTGCTTCTTGTTATCATTCAACTCCCTGAGCCCCTGATCAGTTTTTTCCATTCTTTACTCTCTCTTTTCTTCTCTCTTCAATTTCAGTTGTTCTTTCCTCTTCATCACTTTTTTTCTTCCATGATTTCAGATATGTTGTGTGCCTCTATTTTATTTTTAATCTTACTTACTGTCTTTCCTTTCCATAAGCACTGTTATTTTTCTATTCAAGATTTCAGATTTTTATTTGTGCTCACTCAGTGCCTTCTTAATGTTTTTTTCTTTTTTTAGCCATGTTGTCTTTCAACTCCATGATTTGATTTAGGAGATTAGTATGAACCTCATTAATTAGCTGTTTCAAGTCCTCTGTCTTGTCTGCAACTTTGATTTGTTCCTTTGCCTGAGTCATATCTTCCTTTTTCTTTCTATGGCTTGTAATTTTTTGCTGATATGTAGGCATCTGATTCTGTTGCTAAGTTTACTCTGATGTTCAGTTTCTCTCTCTTGCCTGTTAAGTAGCTGTGTGCTACCAATGTTTTTTTGACTCTTGGTTCAACTTGTTTTAGATATTTAGGATTGCCCTTGTTTAACTGTTAAACCAGGGCTGAAGACCCAGTACTAGGGTGCAGGCCAGTTTCCAAGGACCTTGGAGAGTGGGGCAGTAACGACACCTGCTTCCCTCTTTTATTTATTATTTTTCCCTTTTCATGCACTTTTCTGTCTGCCCAGCAGATGTTGCTCTTTGGCAGTGCTTTCAGCTCAGACCCCAGGTGCTAGGGTAGAATGCATTCAGAGTAACTCCTCAGGGAAGTGGGCAGTGCAGAAACAGTGTCCTCAGAGCTGGCCAAGCATTACAAACAACTCTCAGAAGTTGTTCTCCGCCCTTGGTTGGCTGCACCCTTCCTCCCTCTGCCTCCTCAGCAACCAGCCCAGGTCAGTGGGGAGGATATTTGAGAAGGCAAATTTTCTTTAGCTCCCTGCTGGCTCACAGTGCAAACAGTGTTGCAGCCCCTTCCAGCCTGAGAGTGTTCAACCCCTCCGATGCATCAGACCAAGTTTGCTGGCAAAAATCTGAATTTTCTGTAGGTTATGTCTCTCTTTCTCCCTTTACTTGGGGAAAATGACACCTGGAACCCCCTCTGTCAGCAGCCATTGCTGGGATTTAACACATGACCTCGTATGTGGGAAGCTGGCACTCAACCACTGAGCCACATCAGCTCCCCTGAGTTGGTTTTCATTTGTTTGCTTGGGTTTTTTGTTTGTTTGTTTTAGGAGGCACCAGGGACCAAACCCCAGACCTCCCATGTGGGAAGCAGTTGCTCAATTGTTTGAGCCACATCCACTCCCTGATTAGTTATCTTAAATCCTGTATCTCATCAGGATATTTGATTAGTTCCTTTGGCTGGGCCATCTCTTCCTATTTCCTAGTACAGCTTGTAATTTTTTGCTAATGTCTAGGCATCTAAATATGTTGGTGAATTTATTTAGATGGTCAATTTCTTTCTCTTGCCTAGTGTTTCTGTGTGTGTTTTTAATGGCTCTTTGATTTTTGGTTCAACTTATTCTGAATCTTACAATTGCCCAACTTAAATTACAAAAATTGGGCCAGGGATTCAGTAATGGGGCACAGATTTTCTCCCAGAAGTTCAGGTTAAGAGAAACCTAAAAATAGTTTTTCTCTTGCAGTTTGCTGGCCACCAGATGGTGTTCATCAGCAAACCTTTCCATGGAGGTGTTTCTTTCAACCTCCACTTACTGGTATTTCTGGTCTTGCCAGAACCAAAATTCAAAGCAGCCTCTGCTTGTCAAATTCACGGAAAGAGAAATTACTCTCCTCCCTCTGCAGAACCCTCCCTTTTCCCAGGAAGAAAGACGTTTCTTCCCCTCTCCATTGGCTGCAGTGGACCACAGGTTTTATCTAGACTGCATATCTTGAAGGTGGGGAGTGGGTACAGGAAAAAATAAAAATAAAAAAAAACTCATGGTTGTCATTTCGGGTTCTTTGTCTCTCTGTCTCGCCCTCCTGGGAGTTGCACAGCACTCTCCTGGTCTGCTGACCCCCAAATCAGGTCCCTTGGGCAGCTCTTGGCCCTTTCTCCGTTGTTTTTGTGAAAGAGCTGAGTCCTGCCTGCTTACTCTGGCGCCATCTTCCTAGAACTCCTATTTGTATCACAATTAAGGGTTGTGTGAGTGTCTTTTTAGCAGCTGGTGATTTAGAGCTGTGACCAGAAGAAAAGTGATTCCTTATGATAAAATCTGGTGCTCAGTATCTTAGCTCAACAGGATACTAGCTGTGTAATCTTGAACAAGTCATTTAGCCCCTCTGAACCTCAGTTTTCTCATCTATAAAATGAGGGTGATAGCAATATCTATCTCAGGTGTTGGGACATGAAAGGTATGATTCAGGTAAAACCCCAGCAATAGTGTCTGCCACTTACTAAGCATTACACAAGTGTTCATATTGTTATTACCTGTTTAAGTGAGTGAAAGCATTTTCTCTAGTGATTCAATCTGGGCAACTTTCTGATCTCTAAACCTTGTTATATCTTTGGCTTTTTTTGATGCATTACTCATTATGTGCCCCCTTCTCCCCGATACACATACACTTTAGGGAATGGCTGTGTCCTTTTAGCACTGCCACCCAGAGGACCGCTGGTGAGGACTGCAGCTCTGAGGACCCTCCTGATGAGCTTGGGCCCTCTCTGGCCGAACGAGCCTTAAGGCTAAAAGCTATTAAACTGGAGAAGGAAGTCCAGGATTTAACAGTGAGTAGTTGATTTTATATTATCTCTTCTTTACATCCTTTTTGTGGTTTGAATATCCCAAGTACAGTTTTTTATGTTAATTTTTATTTAAGTTTAAAGTTTCCTCTAATTGGCTTTTTTCACTTAAAGTTTTTTTTTTATTGGAGCAGTTAATTATTAACTGTAGTTCATAGGGTTCATTCAGTTCTGTGGGTTTTTATTTATTTATTTTTGGTGTATTGTCTTTTTTTCTTGCTTAAACTTTTTATTTTGAACTAATTTCAAACTTAGAGGACAGTTGCAAATACAGTAAAAAAAAAAAAAAACATATAGAGAACTCCCCTCTAATTAGCTCTTACCCCCTCACCTCACCTCCATTCTCTTGCTAGGTATACTAAGCAAAATAAATAATCTGTAGTAGTTTAAAAAAAAAAAAAAGTCACTGAATAAGTGACTTTTCACTTAGCTTAGTCACTGGCTAACTGTTCTCAGTTCTCTGTTGTGTCACAGCACTCAGATACCTGGCACTTTGGCAGCTTCAAGGGAGGTACAGTGCCTGGCATGTTGTAGACAGTCCGTAAATATTTGTTGAATGACTGACCAGGGTACTGTATTCTACTGATCATACCACATCTGGCATACTGTGCTTACTCCCCTGGGTTGACAGGCACACTTTGAGAGAGCTGGATAGAGTAATTCCAAAGCAAGATCACCAGCACGGTAAAGAGATTAAAAGTGTTTCTTAGAGCAAGTGAAGGAAACAGAGATTATAAACATAAAAGAGAAAAAGGACTAAAACTGGCTAAAATTACTGCCTTCAAATAACTGGCACACTTTTTTTTTTTTTTTAAGGAGGTGCCAGGGATTGAACCTGGGATCTCATACATACTAAGCAGGTGCTCAACCACTGAGCTATACCAGCTCCCTTGGCACACTTTTAAAACTTACTCTCGATTGTCCTGGAATTCATCTTAATGAATCAAAGTTAGACAGTGGCAGCGTTGGTTGAACGTGAAAAAGAAAGCTAGTTCCCAAGATAATAGCTCCCCATTGCTAAGTGTTGAAACTAGCTAGCTAAATGGCTCCCAAGCAGGGGATAGCTGAATAGCTGGAAACCCAACTCTTGGGGTGTTTTTTTGGTATTTTTATAAAAACATATCACAAGAGTGAAATTGTAAAGTGAGCAGCAAAACATTATTTTCAAACAATAATCATTTGTTTTCTCATCATTGTTTCTTTGTTTTGGATGTTCAGGTTAGATACCAGAGAGCCATGGCTGATTCTGAAAACATAAGGAGGCGAACCCAGAGATGTGTAGAAGATGCCAAGATATTTGGTAAGTGAGATATTTATTCATAGTAAAATAAAAATGCCTTGAGTTAGGGACACTTACAAGCAGTTCTTCAAATGGAGCATAGTAAGGCCACATTTGGGTCCTTATCTGATCCCTCCCCTGCCCCTCTACAATCCCCACAGGCTTTCTGTGATGCCTACCAGGAATAGTGTCAAGTGAGCCATTTCCTAAAATATTAACCTTTATTTTGACCAAACCTGACACAGTTTGTTTTATTTTCCAAGCCTTTAACAGTTATTAGAGTTAAAATTCTAGTGCTTAAAAATTGTTTAACTTGTTAATGAACAAGTGAATCATTAAGATATTCAGAGGAGACTACAAAGAGTAGAAACATAGGCAGATAGGAATGCTAAAATTAATTACCTTAAGAGAAGCAAAATTGATCTATACCCATAGGGCAATTAACAACCACATCTCCATGAGACAGTTTTCACTACTGTGAACGGGAATCATTTGCATTATCATCTGTATTCTGCAACTTACCCAGTTACAACATAGTTCAAAGACGAAGGCTCACATTCCATAGATTCAAAGAACCCTAAAGTCTTTGTTAGACCACATCTAATTTTTCATTGAAGACATCACGTAATCTTTTTGGTTCATTTCGAAGTTTCACAGATTTTTCCCTGCATACACCACATTTTCTTTCAAAGGTGTTCATGAAAGTGTTAGCTGAGTTGGGTAACATGTATTAAAAGATAAATTGCAAATCTATAATTGCTTGCTGTACTCACAATTTAATTTTATCTAGCTCAGTCCCCTCCTTTTGCAAGTGAGCTGATAATTACTTTTTTTTTTTTTTAAAGATTTTATTTATTTATTCATTCATCC